>QEQW01000057.1:0-74139 GCA_004016085.1 Claviceps quebecensis
ACAAGGAACAAGGAACAAGGAACAAGGAACAAGGAACAAGGAACAAGGAACAAGGGATGCATAGGTACATACGGAGTATATAGGGATTCGTGTGCAGTGAAAAGAAATGCAAGGCACAGACAAGGAGGGCAGGCCTTATGTAGAGGGATGCAGTACTCCGTAGAGAGGAACTGCAGTCTGCAAGACACACAGACCGGATGCTCAGGAATCAGGATCGGGGTCAGGTTTCCCAAATCCGTAAAGATTGGGGTACATAGGTACCTACATACCTACAACTTACAAGGTAGGTAGGTACTGTATATGTGGAGGAGCAACTGTCCGAGCGCTTTCAAGACGCCCCAACTTCCAAGAGAGGGGAAGGAAGAGAAGGAGTGTATCCCTTACAGAACTAACAAGGTGAGCCGGCTGCTCCGTTGAGTACCCAAAGCCTCGCAGTGTGCGAGCTCGTGTGGCAGTGTGCGACGAGGTATTGTTTCTGCTCAGTCTGGTAAAATCATGCATGTTCCTGAGTAAGGTGCCATGCTTATATAAATATAAATACACATACATCAAGTAAGCATGTATGTACTCCGTATGCAGGCATGCCTGTACTGTACCTGCATTGTACCCTGTCACGAACCGGTTCTGCACGGGGCACGAGCTTACATTTCAGCAAACGGTTAAGCTTTTGGCCCGATAAACACCTGTCGCAACGCAACGCTGTGGATGCACGAACAAGTTGCATCAACATGGCCCCATGAGAGGCGTTCGTGTTGGTGACGCAGGCTCAATGCACTGCTCACTGCTCACTGCTCGCTGCTCACGAGTCACGCAGCGGGCCGGGCCTTGGATGCCGCGCATCGGCGAGCTATCGGTCGGGGCGTGTTTAAGTGGGGCACCGTCGGTCCCGGGCCGTGGTCCGTGGTCCGTTGCGCCCATCCTATCCCACCCTGGCAAACCTTGCTTTGCTTATTGGTTTGCGAACACACTCACCACAGACGAAGCCACAGGCGCCATCGTGAAGAGAAATCAGGCGTTGTCATTGCTAAACGAGAAAATCATGCTGCGAAATGTATGTACATCATGTAGTTTTATGTAGATCCTGACAGAGAGTCCGAGACAACCTCTCTACCAACAATGGAGACAAAGCCTTAGCCAACAAACAAGAAAAGACGTGCATTGCGCAATCCGCCGGTATCCTCGGGATCGATCAACAGATCAAATGAGAAGTTTCGACAAAAAAAATAGGCAAAGTACCTAGACAAGAAAAGAAAGCCTGCCTGCGCCCCTGACCCTGTTAAAATGCAAAGATGACTGGGCATGCGCACACCCCTTGCCGTTGCATTCCAGAGCCTATGCCCGTGTCCCGATCGGACGCAATCGATGCCAACGGAGTGTGCGGAGAGTGCTGCAGCCGCGTCCAAAAATAAAGTATAAATGGAAGAAAAATGTGGAAAGTAGAAAGAGACGAAATAAGAAGACCCAGAAAAGGCAAGGCCAAAAGAGAATGAAGAGGATAGTAAAAGTGAAATGGAGATAGGTTGTGACACCTATTCTTCCACCATATAAGATAAGATAATGATAGAGAAGGTAAATATAGATGCCAAAGAAGAAGAGAAGAAAGAAGAGAAGAAAGAAGAGAAGGGAAAGAGGAAGAGAACAAGAACTTAAAATGATGAGAAGAAAAGAAAGTAAGAAATAAAGAATAAAAGAAAGAAGAGAAGACAGAAGAGAAGGGAAGAGAAAGGAAAGAAGAAGGGAACGCGAAAGAAAGAAAAGAAGAAACGAAAGGTTTGGAAAGAAAGAAGGAAAGAAGAAGTGAAGAAAAAGACAAAGTTATAGAAGATATAGAAGATAATAGAGAAAGAACGAAAATGAAAGGTCCCCATGCATGATGCTAGGGAAAATCAGCTATCCCAGATTGCGCCATATGCGGCAACTCCCCGTGTCTCGAGGCCATAAACCACTTTCTTAGTGATTTTCTCATTCGCAATGATAATGACTGCCTCGGCTCTAAACTCTTTCGCCATATTATAGCCCATTTTGACAAGATCTGGACGCCCCTTTTGCTTTGTGTCGTGGATCACGGCGTCGGGGATGGACCCATGTATCGTATCCATAATCTGCTTGCCAAACGTCTTTTCAGGGTTCGAAGTGGACCAGATCAGCTGCGTCGGGCAAGTGGGCCGTCCGATATGGCCCAGGAGGGGACCGATGCCAGATCCTGTGGCAATGACGACGATGCGATTGAAGAGCGTTGCAACCCGCATCACGCCGCAAGTCGGTAGGCCTCGGACCCAAAGACTCGTGGGCGGATTGCGGATGCAGTTCCGTGTCCAGTCGCCCGCATTGGAAACCACGACGGAGTACCCAGGCTTGTCTACAAAAGATAATGGCTGAGCTTGCGGGACGGGAATGGTGGCAAATGAGTGCCATTCGAGCAGGGGCCGGTTGGAGATGCGCGTGAAGCTCCCGTTGACAGGTACCGTGTAGTCAAACGACAAGACGATGGCGTGGTCCGAGAGAGGCACCGCGTGAACCGGCACCTTGCGCAGCCAAAACCATGAGGACGCAATGCTGCAGGTGGCTACACCTAACATCCAGAACCCAGGCGTCTTCACCAATGCCAATCCGAAATCGTCTCCCAATGCGGTCACATCGCGGACCGACAGGATGGTACGCACCCAGAACAAGGCGAGGACTGTCCACCCCACAAACCGATGGATGCGCTCGAATTGGTTGTGGTACTTTTTGCGGAATGCAGGCCACGCAAAGCCCACCAGTCCGCAGCACAGGACGCAAAGCATCCAGGAAATGACCAGGGTGGCAAGAGAGTCGTTGGTCTTCTTCTCGGCGTAGGCAACCGTGGAGCGGAATGTGGATCCGAGCAACCAGGCTGTTGCGCAGATACCAGCGCCAGAATGAACACCACCCAAGTGATAAATCTTTGCTAGACGTTTCCGCAGCCAGAAAGGAGCTGATTGGGGTGCCGAGCAGGCGATTGTGTACAACATGTTGATGACGGCATCTTGCCGAATCAGAACTGCCAGCACCAGATTGGCTGCCGTGAGAGTCGCCAACCACTCGGGTCCAGGATGGACAAAGATGAGGGCAATAAGAGCTCCGGCATTGAGCAGGCCAATCAAGCTGAACAGAAATCGGTACACAATGGCGATTCGATGTCGGAAACCGCGCAAATAGGTTGGCAGCTTCTTTTCTGGAATTTCCTTGTCCAAGTCCAGCTTCTCGTCAACAACGGTGATGGTCGATGAACTAGAGACAGATCTCCTGGTCTCGGCCAGCGTCATCTGATCGCTGCTGGCGGCAGATTGTGGCCTGCATTTTTCGATGTTCTCTATAGTGTCTGTTCTCCGAGCTAGAGCGAGATCGCGGAGACATTTCTTGTCAATCTTGCCATTCGCCGTTGTAGGAAAGGCGTTCAATTGGTGAATCTTTGACGGAATGGCATAATAGGGTTGCAATTTCTTGGTGTGTGCGAGCACAGTCTCAACATCGGGTCCTAATGGGACCGTGAACCCATGGATGTCTCCCTCTATCAGAAGGGCCGTTGCGCGGGTGACGCCCGGGGCGGATGCCAATGACGACGATACTCCATCGAGCTCAACCCGGAAACCCTACCATTTGTTTTTGCAGCACAGCCATTGTCAGTCTACCAGTTCATTAATAATATCTAAACATGCTGGAGTTTCGAGAATGGACCTGACATATGGCGTCAGGGGTGAATCAGTATCTTACCTTGACCTTAACTTGGTCATCGACACGACCCAAGATGTCGATGTTTCCGTCTTCTCTCCACTGGCCGATGTCCCCAGTGCAGTACATGAAGGATCTAGTGAGACAATCATTAGCGGCCGGTCAGGTACTTGAGACTAACGCTGAGTGTGGCGAGGACTTAATCCTTGGTCTTACCCGTCATTTGCGAATGGGTCTGGAATGTAGCTTTCCTTTGTCTTGGATGCGAGCCCCACGTAGCCACGAGTAACCCCATCACCACCTGCCCACATCACACCAGCCACACCCACCGGGACGGGTCTACCATCGTGGTCCAATATGTAAACCATATTGTTGGGTGTTGGACGACCAATGGAGATGGGCTCGCCGACAACATGTTTGGACATTGTATTCACAATTGTCGTCTCCGTAGGACCACAACAGTTCCAGTAGGTGGCATGCGACGCCCACAAGTCGGCAAGACCTTGGGAGGTGGGCTCTCCAGCAGTCGCGACGACTTTGATCTTGGGATACAGTTTTGGGTGGTATTTTGACAAAATTGTCGGCGTACAAATTAGGACATCGAGCTGGGAAAACTCGTCAGCGTGGCGCTCTGGATCGTTTCGGCATATCGCGCAAAATAAGTAGGAAAAGTGGCAGGGTAGCCCGGTGACAGCCACTTACTTCGTCCAAGGTAGGCTCCCAGTTATTTCCTCTCACAACAAGTGTCCCTCCATTACATAGACAGCTGAAAATCTCCCATGCCGCTAAACGTTTGGTCAGTTCCACACAACACATCATTATTCGACGATAGGCTGTAAATCACATACCCATGTCGAAGCTGATATTCAGCACCTGCCCAACGCTCATGCCTGGCCGCACCCCCAGTCCACCCGGTGATAGGCAGACCAGGTTCGCCACGTTCTTATGCGTGACATCCACGCCTTTGGGCTTTCCAGTGGTTCCTGCAGAAGTTTGTCAGCATATTGTTATCATGCGAGACCCGATCTGGGAACCAGTCGCAAAAAGACGACGAGAAGGCAAGGGGCGTGATGGAACAAACCAGATGTGTATATAACGTAGCATCCCGTGTTGGGTGAGGCTAGGTCGGTCCATGCTTTGGGATTATTCAAAGTTTGATCTGGAATGGCTCGTTGTACAATAACAATAGGAATCGAAGTGGGCAAAAGAGCCTTGACGCGAGACTTGGTCGATGATATACAAAGAACAATATGCCCACCACATTGTTCGGCAACGTGCCTAATGGTGGAATCTGGTACAATACCACCATCAAGCGGCACGTATTGCGCACCACACGACAAGATGGCCATGATTCCAATCACCATCTCAGTGCCACGTTTGACAACAAGAGGGATCTTTTGATCAGGGCCGACACCGAGCGCTCTCAAGCGAGAGGACAAGAGTTGAGCCTGAATGGCAAGCTCGCGATACGTGAGTTCTCTTGCATGTACCCCATTCGAGAGATCATAGACCGCCTTGACTGAGGGTATTGATGCAGCATGGTGATAGAAAGCAGAGGTAACTGTGGGAAACGGACAATAGGAAGCTTCACCGTGTGTGAAGTCTGCCGTGGGCAGAGAAAATGACGGAGATTTCTTGTTGTCATGCATGGTGACTGACGACCTTGAGGTAACACTCAAAGTGCGGGGTAATCAAGAAATGGATGAGTAGTCTAAGCTTCCGAATTCCGATCTGACTTCTCTTGTGAATGAAGGCCCCTTATATACTTTTTTTCCTTGGGAACCTTCCTTATGCCGCATGGGTATGGACTTGGCCCTCCCCCAGGAGACGCAATACTTGTCCCTTGGCAACTTTCCTCCAACGTCGGGCCATTGTGAGATCGGCCTGCCGGAGAATTCTTTGTGTAAGATTGACAGCATTGTACTTCGTACATCCCGTGCCGGCTTTGGTGGATGAACCTGCCGTGACTCGTGAGTTGACTGCACCTGAAAGTGCAGGTCTCTAGACCAGGGTGTATTTCGGCCTGCACTGGACGGACCTGCTCAACGGGGAGGTACCTAGTCTGGAATCCCGTGGGTCCATGAGATGATGGACAGATTTTCCTGCGGACGTGGGAATATGAAAGATTGGACCTGAACAGTGTACACATACGCCTCTGAAGGTTAAAAGGACAAGATATGGTGCGAGAGCCATACTGGACTGGACATTGGACGAACATGTCAGGTTTCGACACACACCCCCCTCCCCCCCCCTCTCAGCCTCTTAGGGGGAGGTGGGACCAAAAGGCAGGGGTGATTGAGAATGTAGTTGTCGCATTCCCAGAGCGTTCCACGTAAAGAACACGAGCAAGAACAAGCCCATGGACGATTGCCTTCCCTGAACCTGTTGCTTGAATGGCAGCAGCCCGTATGGTGGGAATCAAGCGGGTGGAATGCCGAAAATGGGCATGGGAGGCCCGAAAAGGGCAACCAATGATAATACATTGGCCCGAAGTGGACTACGGGAGGGACTCAATAATAAATCAACAAGGGGTTTAGTCTGATTCTACCCAGACTCGATCACGCACTTTCTAGAAGCACTGAGACATGTTGCCGATTGACTGAACAGGGTGCTCCGCCAAGTTCTGTGAGGGACGGCGATGCGAACCCGGCAAAGGGCTCAGACTTCTTGACAAGGCTCACGGCGTGGTTGAAGCAAACGCTCAATATCGCCGACCTTCCTGCCTGCATGCTTACTCGCGTGTGTACCGTTAGCATGTCGCCAGAATACGACGTGTTGTAAACATATATTGGACAAGCTTACCCACCTTGCACACACGCCACTCTATCTCATCCGCCTGGTAAAGCCAAAAACGCCGTGGACACACGTCGAGTCGGCGGAGTTGAAGTCCTGACTCCTGACTCCTGTGGCTTGTTGGATCGACCAGTGGCTGGCCGAAAATGAACCAGTCGGCCGATATATCGACAGCTGAATACAGTGAAGAGCTCAAAGTTGCAAGCCATATCGTGATAGATGACCATCGAAGGCGTGGGGAAGTCTGTCTCAGGCATGCAGGTGCAGAAGGGCAACTGAAAGTCAATCAGGACAAGGGGAGCAGAGATAGATTATTCTGGCAGGCGCAAAGTGGCGCTAGAGACGCAGGGTGAGGGCGCGCTGCAAATTGTCGGAAATCCGAGCTTTGAGAGCTCAGTCGCTTTAGTATAATGCACGCCACGGTGTTGTTGGTATGTAACAGTTGCACTATGACAGAGGAGCGATAGTAGCCTGGAGTCATTTCCATACTGTCGATGGACGCTCACATCTCCCCCGCCTCTTCTAGGATGTTGGACGATGGACGAAAAAATTGACCAAACGAACCAGTGAAGGCGCTTCCAGCTTGTTAGATTGTTCAAGTCAGTTCGCACATGGTTAGTGGTTCACGGGCCTAGGGCGATTTGCCGAATGAACATGGTCCCATCGTCTGTGGCAAGACAAAACCCGGGTACCGGGAAAAATGAATCACGTCCGAATGTTGACTGTGCGTTATGGAGCTGTCCACGAAGATGGACACATGATGCAAGCATCATGATAGTTTTTGGTGGTGTCCTACACATGTTTTGCTTTTCAAGGCCCCGAGGTCGAAGCTATCCTTGAAAGACGACGTAACTGATGACGTTATGGAGCGGCGAAACGATGTGGCAAACCTGCCGGAGACCCGAATGCGACTCGTTTCGACAGACCTGTAAATACCAATTCCGGTCTGATTAGAGAGAAGACAGAAGAGACAAAGCGATGCGAATGCCCGGCCATGAGGCTGACTATCTGTCGAGAACGCAGAAGAGAGCCGCCTAGGATCACCCTTGTTCGGAGCAGTTCGACGTGGAGGTTCCTCTACATGCGCTACATGTATGTATGTATGTATGTATGTATGTTTCCTGCGGTGGTGACTCGTGAGACGCTCTCCAGTGCCCACTCTGTCGGGACGGCCCATGCAGTGCGCCAGCAGCCGTCTGCTAATCAAGGCTTGAACGCGTTGTGAATCCGTGAACGACAAGAGTCAAGTTGACGCGGCTGATGAACGCGACGCGTTGAGGCGCAGCTTTGATGGGGACGTGCCGGGCGTGGGGTCGAGCTGAGAGACACTTGTAGTTGTACACAACGTACTCGTGGACCGTTGTGCCGCGGATGCTTGATTCGTTGCGTATTCACGCATCATGCATGTCTTGTGATCGCTGCCGATATGGTCCGTGGATGTGTGAGCACTGATCAGTGATGACACTGATGAGGGATGACAGGAGAGAAAGCGTTACAACTTACTCCGTACACCTGAGGCATTACGGAGTAGGTACATAGGTACCTACTCCGTATATACCGGCACATACACATGTACCTACATCCTTGCACGCGGGTGGCGGAAGGAGCAATCAGATCGTACAACTTCCATCCCTGGCGATCCAATGTTGCCCGGTCCAATAAGACACTCAATCCGGCCGCCAGCTGTGGCAGCTGTTACATTAGGTAGCTCGGCTTGTCATCAACACGATGGAATCAAAGCTCTCATGTGTTTCTAAAGAATCTCTTCTCGTCTGACATCAACAGCGCTCACCTTCCCTCGCCTGCCACCACCTCAATCAATGTCTTTTCTCTCAAGCACTTCCGCAGGTCTCATCGTGATTAATTGGCATTATTTCCCATGATCCGCTTTGCCACCCGCATCTGTGCAGCAGTCAGCTGCAGGGCCCTCCGCTGTCTTCTCGCTCTCTCCTGTTTGTCCTTTACTCCGAGTCTCCGTAGTCTGCGACGGTCCCCGTCTCCACTGTGCATCACGACGAGTCGTTGAGTCGATTTCTGCACAACGCTTGTCTCTAATACAAAGCCGAGTCCCTTCCCCGCGTTCTTGACCGTGGACTACTTCGTTGCTTATTAGCTGCTTCGTATGATCGGATCGATCACTCACCATCAACCTCGCTCGCTTCACTCCGTGCTGCTTTCTCCCCTAGATCATACAGGGACCATATCCCGAGCAAACCCCCAGTGGACTGATATTATTCGTAGTCTCTCCTCTCCCTCGTTCTCTCTCAGCCACCAATAGCGGGCTATCCTCATCGGTCCGACAATCAACCTCACTGATTCTCATTTGCCTGCACAGATGTAGGAACCGAGGCCCTCTTGCCATTCAACAACTCTTCTGTGGTTCTCACTTTTTGGGTGTACGGGGTTTCATTCTTCAAAGCACTGAGAGCTGAAGTCATCGAAATGTCTGCACCTAGTCTTATTCAAGTCTCATCGCCAGCCGAGGGGGTCACGTTGATCACCTTGAACCGTCCCGAAAAACGAAACGCCATGTCACAGGAGCTCATTGGGGAATTTTTGCGAAAACTTAAGACCGCATCGTGTGACTCAACCGTTAAGGTTATTGTAATAACCGGAAACGGCACCTTTTTTTCAGGTGAGGCAGATCTTGGTCCATCTCTGATCAGCTTTCCGATACCTACCCATTCAGTGGCTTGCGAGAGTTTCTCAACGGTTCTCCACTCTGAGCTCTTCACGGCGTCACAATCTGATGTTCAGGTTGATTTGCTTAGCCATCAGGTCTAACTCTCTAAATGAAGCTGGTGCCGATTTGAAAGATATTGCCGAACTTGATGCCGCAGGCGCTCGGACTTGTCGTTACCTCGAGGACTTGTGCCTCGGGATGTCCGCCGTGCGCAAGCCTTTACTTGCGGCTGTCAATGGACCAGCGGTGAGTGCACATCCACTCGCTTTGAACGACTTTTCCAGCTTGAGAGAGACTCTTGTGGCAGACACTTTTATGGCTCATACTTACGCTGTGTTTGGTAGCTGGGGGGTGGATTTGAACTGGCTTTAATGGTGCGGATTCAAAAAGCATTTGCCCCTCCCGTGATTGGCATTTTCACCGTCGTCGTCGACAGGCCAGAGCCCCTTATGATGGGGCGTCCACACGCGCGTGCTGCAAACGTGCTACAAGGCGAATGGCAACCATGTGGCTAATCGATGATGAATGTGGATGGTTAGTGCGATTTAATCATGGCCTCGAAATCTGCGTACTTCGCGCTTCCCGAGACCAAAATAGGTCTAATTCCTGGGGCTGGTGGTACGCAGCGGCTTACAGCAGCCGTTGGCAAGTTTCGAGTAAGTTCGCTTACTACCGGATTGCGGGGATGATTCCGCTCGAACCCAGACCATTGGGGAAAACTTAGCTTGACTGACTTAATATTCTTTCCACCATGATCGACAGGCTATGCGAACCATTCTCATGGGCAAGCCAATTACGAGCGAGGAGGCAATGTCGATGGGTCTTGTGTGTGACCTCATGGAAGACTGCGACATGTTACAGCAGACTATTGCTACCGCGAAGACACTGACCGAACACGGGTCTGTGGCGCTTCAGTTGGCCAAAGAAGCTGTGTGCAGGGGTGAGGATCAACAACATCTTGGCTTCCATTCACTGCTATTTCTTCGCAGGAAAGCTCCAGGCTAGATCTGTGAAGCTAATATCTGTGATCTTTAGCCGACAATCTGTGCAGGGATGACCTGTTCGAGCGCAACTTGTACTATACCACGTTTGGAACGGAGGAGAAGCGAAGGGGGGTGGACGAGTTCCTGGCTAAGCGGGGTCGTTGAAGTCATTGGAGATGTTGCTGCATCGAGGACGCATGGCGGTTGCGTGAAAGCCACCAACCATCGACTACCCCAAGGCACCATGTGAGATGGCACGAATTGAGCAGCACTAGCACGACCTGAAAGAGACGCAATAGCGGCCTGTTTGGGCTGCTGCAGTGCAGCTACATACAAAGAATGGATGATGCTTAGCTCATTCCACGTGGCTGGAAGGCTGGATGATGGAGATCCTTGTGTTCCCGGTGCCGTTCTCTTTTTTTGCCTTTTTTTCCCGTCGCGTGGGACACATGGATGATGGATTACTATCGCACAACGCACATGTACCCTGCGGGTCGGATACAGCTTATACATTCCCATTCTACGTTCGGTTGCCCATCTCGGGCTTGCAATCGCATTCCATCATGGTAGCTGGCCGTGTTCCTCACAGCCGTAGCCTATTCCACGTTGCTTTCGACTTGGTACAGACGGCGTACTCAGCCGCCATAACTGCCGTTTGAGGCCATGCCTTGCGAACCTTCTTCTGCTATGTATGTACCCCGATGAACAGCGTACACGGCGAGACGCCTCACAGCAGCTCACGGGGAGGGTTCCTTCGTACAGAGCAGCGAGCTCGTCCGTTCTAAGAGGTGCGATTGCGGGGACCATGTCCGGCCCAACAATGAGGTCATGTTTCAACGAGCTTGAGCGGCCTGCTTAGCCGTGGCAGTTGTCTTTCCCCGTCAAGCTGCCGTCTGGGGTGCAGCAATGTACTCCATACAAAATGTACGGGCTAATCTTGTCGAAGGCTAGGAACCGCATGAAGGTTGGCCTCCCAAGAAGCACGACGCAGGTGAGAGTCGAGACAACCCCAAGGAGGTTTTACGCCCCAGACAAAGTGGTGGGGCGGAAGACGTCAGTCAGTCAGGTCACGTCACAAACGTACATCGCCGAGACGGGGGCGTGCAAGTTGCTTTCAAGCCGAGCATGCACGTTGCTGTTAATCGAGCCCCTTGTGCACCCCTTTTCACATATCTAGGTACCTTATAGGTGTTTAAGTCGATAGGTACATATATACATTCATGTTTCTCTCCCTTCTGGATCGAAGCGTTGTACCTATTGAGTACCCACGTGAAAGTACAAAGGGTCCAGTGTTGTCGCACACGCCCCCCTCTCCAACACACCTTCTGGCATTGTCCTGACTCCTGCCCTTCACTTTTCTTTGGTACCTATGTATCTCGCAGGCTTACCAACTCAAGCGGAAGCTTGAAGAGAAGTGCCGGCCTTCTCCTGGATTGACAGAGCAGGGAACGTCTCCATTCTAGGCTAATGCATCTTGCGGGTAAATAACCCGACGGCCAACAACATTGGAACTTGGCTTCTCCGCAACGTCTCCGGGGTTTGGGGTGCATCCGGCGCAGGATGAAGTCCAGAGTTACCATGGGACCTGGTTTTGGTGTGCACTGAACTACGTTGTTGTCTTAGATGAAGGTCGGCATGTGATGACGAAAGGATGGCACAATCGGATTGTGACGGATTGGTCTAATTACGCCTTACGGACGCATTCGCTCGATAGGTTTCAGTTAAGAAGAAAAAAGGAGCAATATGTACTTCATTAAATTAAACAAAAAGTATCTCTACGGAGTATAGAGAACGGCTGTATTGGTGCATCGGTCGAAGCCGTTCGGCTCCTTCCGTTACGTAGGAGTAGAGACGGGCGGGACTCGGAGGATCCACAAGCCGTTGCTTTTGTTCTGTCTTTGTCCGGGGGTCTTCTGCATCAACTTCCCGGCATCTCGAGAGCACAACCATTTACACGTCCCGGGATGTCGGGCAATAGCCCATGTACGCATACAGAGTACAGTGATTCCAGGGCCCGTCAGCCTTGGCATAGTTTTCCTTCGAAGTTCGAAGTTCGGGATAGGGACCTGACCAAGGTATCTCGAGCTTATAGCCTTCTATCCATTTCACTCATTGTATTTATATTATTCCTCTCTGTTGCTCCATCTCTTGTGATTAGTGTCCATATCTCCTCGCATTGCAATCCTCGCAGCATACTCCTTGCCTGAGACCTGAATGGATTGCCAACTTTGCGCCACACTACATAGTATATACGACGAGCCAGCCATATTACCGCATTCAGCACATGGCAAGACATGAGGTGCACAAAAGAACCACGACACAAGCTACAACCCACCCCCTTGGCTTAATCCCGTGCGCTAATTATTTTCGGATGTGGCATGTGCTCACCACGGGAATGCTGAGAGACCAAAATGGTATCGAACTTTGGGCCACTGACTACATTCAACCTCAGGAAGTACGAAAGGGGAAAAAAGCAGGTACATACACAAAAGGAAAGAAAAATGGGGGATGTGTCGTAAGGAGGAGAAGGGGTGTGGATAGTTAGATGCACACCGTTCGTGATCTATTCCTCCTTCACAGACAGGAAGGATGAGCACTCAATCAGTTGAATCACGGAACTTACGAGCAAAAAAGTTTCTCCCCCACGACTTTCTTCGAGGTGCACATTTCAAGCAGTGAGAAGCTAGGCGCTGGTCTCAGTGTGCTTGTGTCATTGTGCTGGCTGCTCTCATCCCTCCATCTTGACAGTGAGAAGTTGTAACTTCTTGGCTGCTTCTTGGGCCCGGGGCCCTGAGGGATGTATCATGCTAATCAGTCCAATGCCGGTGTGAAATATGTTACATGTACGTACAAGATCTGGAGTTTTTTTTTTTAAATCGCCAATGATCGTGATACATATGTCTGTTCAGTGTTCACTATTGAGCACGAAAACATATAGCGCGGGAGTTGCTCCTGTAACGTGATGAGGGCTCATGTCACGCGGGCGGACATTTCCTCACATGTTGAAGAGGATATTCGCATTGCACATGATGATTGCAGCAGGAGCGGCACGGAGCTCACCTCCGAAGCGTTACGGAGAATCATCTCCGCTCACTTGGAGCATTCAACAGGAAGCACTGAGCAGAGGAAAGAGAAGTTAGGAAAGCCTATACATGTTAGTCTGAGGTTCATGTATATATAGATGGTAGAGTCGGCCTCTCAAGGAGCTGGGGGAAGAACTGAGCCCTCCAGAGTTCGTTTGAGAGCCAAAGCCGATTATTGTTCTATGATACGAGGGTCTATTCTGTTCCAAGCCCCGAAGCATCGGTCCTTGTGAGTTGTGACAGCTCACGACTTGCTAAACTGGCGCGAGGTAGTCCACGATCCAATTATAGCATTAGCGGTCTGCGGATGCGGTGAGAGAATGATTCAATGAAGAGAAGGAAAAAAAAGAAACTGCGCCTTCTTCGTGTGTCAAGTTTGCACAGTCGACTCATGCGACCAAATTGGGATAGGATCCAATTAATTATTATGCTGTAACCTGTTGAGACCACCGGCAAAAGTCGTGCCACTCAAGTGATGGGAAGAAGCTTAGATGTCGAGAACCCGCTTTGGTAACACTCACGAATCACAACGGAGCCCGGAGGCTACCCGATGGGTAGTACGAGACGAACAGAGCCGATCTTTTCGGAAGTAGGATCTAGGGATTTTTATATGTCGATCAAGGATTCAAGATTCAAATGCTGAGTTCGCGAAAGCCACAGAGTAATTCCTCTTTCGAATTCCGTCAGCATTTCTGACTCTCTCTTTTCATCTAGAGCACACGCATTAACGCCAGATTAGCTCATAACTTCATATCATATGTATGTGTATGCATTGATGAAATCCGCCATCATTCCGAAGCTTTTAGCAGCATAATTTATAAACAGGCAAGAACCAGCCATGTTCTCCAAGACTTGCCCGTTGGAGATGCCATGGCCCATACAGACTGGTGAGACAGTGACACAAGTTCACCACTCTCGCTCTCATCGCTGTACTTTCGAATCCCAACGTCCAACGCAGTACCTAGTCCTCACTGTCTCACAACCACTAACTTCCTGTTCTTCTGATTTCAAAGCGACAGAAGCCAAATCGATGCTCCCATACCTACGCACCCAGCGGAAATGTGGCCATGTCCTCGAGACCAATGAGCCCATTCAGGGAGTGACAGCTCCGTGAAGTTTGAGCCACAGTGGCGAATTTTAATTCCACAGGCCGTTGATCACATTAGTCGGAGCGTGCCTCTTTTTTGAAAAAATGCCTTCTAAATAAACGGTACATGTGTATACGTATGTTGTGAGGGACAGCAGCAGGAAAAGCATTCCCTGAAAGAGGGGGAAAGGCAAAAATAAAAAGGGGAGGGGGGGAGGGGGGGTCATCACGGACCACGGCTAGACATGGGGGTGAATGCAACGCATGTGTTCGACAGACTTGACCGATTCATCAAGCAAACTGGCGCGCCACCACATCCTTGGCGATCAAGACTTCGAGATCGTGGTTCGCGCCTCGCTACCCAGTTGTAATGTAAGACAAGGATGTCAAAATGGCTTTTCATGGGCCTTTTCACGACTCTAGATGCCGTACAATCCCGATCATGTAACCTAACCCGTGTGATAGGTTATTAGCATGTCACTTTGACATCTTTTCAATTGTATCGATGCACGCACTGACTTACGTGCTGAGCGAGAAGAAACGCAAGCCACCATGGGTACGTAACAAGCTTCCACGATCCATTATTGGAACTCCGTGGGCCGGTTCCACGGTAACTTCGTATCCAGACTCTACCTCTCTGTACGTACTACCGAGTAGACTCGAAGAAAGTTGGGTACGTAAGTACATACATAGCTCAACGGCCGGCTGGAATGCTGGGTCATGACGATATCCAGCAACTGCCACGGATCTCGGAGCCATACGGAAACGGAATGGCTTTATGGGGGGGCAGGGTCACCTCTAGGCTCTCGGCTAGGGCTCTGGGTCTCGAAAAGGGCCCAGGGGTTACTCAGGGTCGTAAGGGGGAGCAACACTAGAAGATGGTGAGAACTCGTCGTCCAGGTCACGGAACGTGCACTTATGGTGTACATATGTACTAGTGTCCACCGGGCAATGCTATGCTACCTTATATACGAATGGCCCGGGCTGCGTGAACAACTTACAAGTCGAAGAGATGGGCGTTGTTGAGCATGAAGCTACTGCGTAGTATTCTGGTCAGTACGAAAGACCTGCTATGTAGACTTCATTTCACATATGTACAGTACCTGCTCCGTGAGCGGGCCATGACGACTACAGAGATGACGGAAAGGAAGGCAGCTCGTGGCAGATGAACAAGACAGTATGTAATTTCCGGGAACTCATGCGAACTCGCCGACATCATGGGCTCCGATTTTTTTTTGTATAAGTTGAACCTTTTGGCAAACATTGAAGGTCCATGTGTGGGGAATGGTAGTTTTCTCAGTCAACGGTCTGACGGGGCTATCACGACGCTTCCCACACAGCATCGCACTGCGCTCTTTGCGCCTGATGGCTTCTTGCCCGAGGGAGACGGATCATTGGTCCAAAATTCGACTCTCGGGTGAGTCCACGCGGTATCCCGCCGCTGGCAACAGGTTTGTAGTGTCAAATCGGACTTCAATGTCGTGGAACCCAGGTCGGCCTCAGCTTGTCAAACCACCCCAGAAGAAGTTTCTATGCTTTTGGCCGTCGAGAGAAGCCGATCCAGCCGAATAAGCGTCGTGCGCCTACCAAGTTGCATTGGCGACATCAGAGTAAACTTCAGACTATCTGCGAAGACAGTAGCCCGGCAGGCGACCGCTACAGTACCTATTTGGATTTTGAAGTCGACAAAAGCGAGCAAGCGAGCTGCAATGAAGATGAGGAAGGCGAACCATCGCCACCGATTCGTATCCGAATTAAGTTGCTTGGTCGTCCTCGGTCGTCGCGGGGCGGGCAGCGATGCCGTGGTCCGTGGATACTTCAAAGTTCTGCTTCCGTATGTTCGTGCCAGTTAGAGAAGGATTGCGCACGCTAAAAGTGGCAGCCTCTTTTCGGGTTCTGCTTCAGCCTCAAGTTTCAACACACAGCTATTACGCAGCAAGGAATGGCTTGTGCTGGCAGATGGACGCCGAGATAGCCGACGGTGCGAGCAGAGAAGCCGAGGGATGATGGGACGAAGGGAGAAAAAGGGGAAGATGGCACGGAGCCACGGGCACAACGCGGACGCGCGACGAAATCGGCAGGAATGCGCCCTGCGGTTGTACGGAGTATGATGTACGGAATATCTGTGGGTGTGGCGTGCGGCCGTGTGGATGTGGCTGTGGACGAGCCCCACTCCAAGTCTTGGCTTTCGTAATTCTCCCCCTTGGTTGTGCCTTGGTGTGTGCCTGGGCCGTTGGTTGTTGGTCTCTTTGTACTCCGTACCGGCCCATCCCTCTCTGCGCCTCCTTGCGCCCGGGTTTCCTTTGTCCGGACTCCGTACGCAGACATGCATCGCTGCAGCCTGCCACAAGTTACAACCGACGCTGCATGTTCTCGCTTTCCTTTGTCACTTTGTCACTTTCCCTTGTCTGCCTTGCGTTATTTGGCCGTTTAACGCCCAACAACTCTGCCTCATCACCGTTTGCCGCTGTTCGATCATGGACGGAGAGATAACGGCTGCGATAATATAATTAATCCCGTGCCGCAAGACATCGTCGCTACGATCCGAACCTACCAGCCTACCTAGTGCTTCCAAACCATCCTTTATTTCCAACGTCCACCCGACAACTCGTCCATTATTCCTCGAACCGTGGTCGCATCTTGACATACTCTCTCTTCACTCGTGACTCTAGTCTTACCCGACAATACCCCGTCAAGACGATCGACACTATTCGACCTGCTCAGCGAATCTGCTGCCACATCTCGCGACTGTCGGGGGACGCTTGGTATGCGTCGCCGCCACGGCTAGACAACATCGGCATCGACTTGCCGCCCACGACCGAATACTTCCTTTTGTTTGAGCTCGCGCTGCCTCCGGCGGACCGAGAAACGCATTCGCGCCACAAAAGTCGCTGCAGCCTCCGCTGCGTCCGAACCCTTCATAATGTGGAATACGACTTGCAACTCCACTCTGGAGGATATGAGAAGTAGGTTCAACTTTATACGAGGCGATAGAAATGGCATCTGGCAAAGAAAGAAGACGGGTTGAAGAAAGAGAGAGATACGAGCATCAGGAGAGAGAGAGTAAAATAGTCCAAGAGGTTATATGCGGCTCGTTCTGGTCGCTGCTTGGCCTCGTGCAACTGCTTAATTGCCTCATCATCGCTAACCTCTTCCACGCCAGTACTTCCCGGTTCTGAACGCATCCTGATCGGGCCGCTCGACTTTCACGATCTCGCTCGGGTCATCGGTGCCTCATGTACACTCATAGCGACAGTGTTGAGCCTATATCTTGTCTGGATGCATGCTCTCAACTACACACAGCCCCGCGAACAACGATAGTAAGTCTTGGCTGGACCAAAGTTGCGAAACGGATGGTTCCTAGCGAATACTGATCTTGCACAGTATCATCCGCATCTTGTTTATGGTCCCAGTATACGCTATCTCGTCCTACCTGCAGCTCCAGTGGTACTGGCATGCCATCTACTTCCAAGTAATATCCGATTGTTACGAAGCCTTCGCCATCGCCTCCTTCTTCGCACTCCTGTGCCATTATGTGGCCCCCGACTTGCATAGCCAGAAAGTTTTCTTCCGGGAGCTGCATCCCATCAAGCCGTGGGTTATGCCGATCAACTGGTTCGCCAAGTGCTGCGGTGGCCAGAGAGGGATATGGAGGGTGCCAAAGAGTGGTTTGACCTGGTTCAACATCCTGTGGGTCGGTGTCTACCACTACTGCTTTATTCGCGTTACGATGACCGTATCGGCCGTTGTATCGCAGTACCATCACCGTTACTGCGAGAGCTCCAACAGTCCTGTCTTTGGGCATATATGGGTAAGAGCAGACAGCAGACACACCCCCCCGAAACCAGCTGCGTTGTTGGACCCGCTGACCTTGACTTTGACAGATCATCGTTCTCAACGCTCTCGCTGTTACTATTGCCATGTACTGCCTGATTCAGTTCTACGTTCAACTTAAAGACGCCCTCGCCGAGCATAAACTCTTCATCAAGATCGTGGCCATCAAACTTGTCGTCTTCCTGTCTTTCTGGCAAGCATCCTCCGTTTCTGTCGGCACGTCTACTCTGAATTTTGTCCGCGCGAACGAAGTCTTAGCCTATCCCGATCTCAAGGTCGGCATCCCAGCATTGCTGCTTTGCGTCGAAATGGCCATGTTCGCCATCCTTCACCTCTGGGCTTTCCCCTATGCGCCCTACACTCGAAGCGCAACGCGAACGTTTTATCCCGTCCCAGACAAGGATAAGGCGATCCCTTCGGTCGAAAATGAACGGCACGCACCTGCCGGCGGAATCATGGGTCTTGCGGCCGTCGGTGACGCGCTCAACGTGTGGGACTTTATCAAAGCCTTCGGTAGAGGCATGAGGTGGCTGTTCTGCGGAGTCAAGCGTCGGAAAGAGGACATTAGTTACAGGCTGGACCGTGTTGATGAAGACGTGGATATGAGCCATCTCCCGGATCAAAAGGAAGTCGCAGGGAGAAGTACCCCCTACCAACCGACAGTACAAGGGTACGGCCCCAGCGACCTACAATCACCATCGTATCATCCTCCCGAGAGGACTAGGCTGGGAGAGCGAGCCGGATTGATGGATAATGCCCAGCCAAATCCCGAAGTACACACGGAGTCGCAGCCACCTCCACGTCCACTGCGAAGTCCCCCAGCATACGAGACACCTTTCCAACCCGCCCATCCACGCGTGGATCCCCGGGAAGTCGGCATCGCGCATGGGCATTATGAGCCCTATGAGCCATCACGCCGCCGGCCTCCACCTCCACCTCCACCTCCACCTCCGTCATCTTCGCAAGCAGTCGTGGGTCAAGCACTGTGGGGACCGGCACCGCATCAGATGTAAGACTGAATTTGCTTGCCATTACAGTGCCTTGCTTGGTTTATTGGAGCGTCATTCTTCAGCTGGAGTTTTGAGCTTTTTTCCTCTTCGCCCCTGTCGTCCCTTTTCTGTTCTTTTTTTTTAAAGCTTCATTAGGCAGAAGAGGCCTGTATGGTGTGCTTAGACAGCCCCACCTTATCTAAGTGCTCTTTTTGTTCTACCTCTTCTTCTTCTTCTTCTCTTTTCGTTCCATGATACCACGAGATGCGCAGGGGACAGTATTGTTTTGTAATTGAGGAAAAAACAAAGAGGATCTCGCGCCCATTTCTGTTGCGTTTACGAGAGCGTCCTTTGGAAATGTTAGCTTTTCCGGAAAAACTTGTCTCACTGTCTTTTTGTTCATTTCATTTCATTTCATTTCTCTTCTGGTGGAAGGACTCGGGAGGGGAGGGTGTTGATGGCCTTTCGACCATCTGTTTAGTTTTTTAGAGTTTCTTTTTGTCGGGATAAACCTATCCTGAGGTACTGAATGTACCCCTCCTTCTGTAGGCTCTTGGAAGCCTCTTGGGGAACTCCTTGTAAGGGAGCTCTTGACTTAAATGGTCAATACATACGTAACTGTTGCGATTCAAGGCCCTGAGGTCTCCCCGCCGCTGGAGCGTTCAGTGATGAAGATGGGGCGAAGAATTCGGCTCGGCTCGTTTTTGGCTGCGACACTAGATGAACAGCAATTCCAAAAGACAAGGAAGCTATGTGATGAAAGACACATGGACCTTGAGGGATCATAGCGCCAGAACCTTGAACAGGATAGAGACACAGTTTCCCTCACAACGTCCCCTATATGAGTCTACCTATTCATCGATTCACCAAGAACAAGAAGAAGGTGAGTGAAGCATGATGACGAAGGGCTCCTTTTCTTCTACGTCCAGGACTTTGCTACGAGACTCGAGTCCCGGCTTTTCTTGAGTCAATACCTTTGATGTAGTCAATAGAGGTTCTCTTGGAGCAGACGTCTCATTTCGTGCTCGTCGATCGCTTCGATGCAATTTTTCTCACTTTATTTGCTTTTTTGGTTGGTTGATTGGACGAATGGACTGTTGGATGATGGACGTTTTCTCTCTTGTTGGACTTGTTGCGCAGATGCAGATTAGGTACGCACGGTACGATGTATTTATCTGCTCGTACTGTGTACCTACGTACAGTACAACATTCGACATGTAACAAGTCTAGGTACAGACATTGAGTTACATACTCCGTATGCCTGCACTATACGCTAATACATACAACAACGCATGTATATACTCGTATTCATACATTCCACTGCCATGGCATCCAGCTTAGAATACAGAACAATGAACATGAGTCCGTTGCCCTCTTAGCCTCTTGCAAAGGATGAGTTCGGCGCTCTTCTCGCGAGAAGCCTTCATAATCTGCCTATCCTGCCATACATCTTCGACTCGTAACCTGTCCTGTGTTGGGCCGCTGCGACAGTGCACCAGACAAACGCTCTACCTCTCTTGGCTTCGGTCCAGGGCATATGGTGGAGAGCATCGCTTCATTGGATAGGTAGACATAGACAGGAAGTCTTAACTCTGTAGTAGAGGACCCCTTGGTGTCCCAGGAATACATAAATCACCACCGGCATTATCATACAGACGGGCAGCAAGATGAAAGAACGATGCTCTGTGAATGCATGTTCCCTAGCGATGGTTTACTCACGGGGTGTACACAATAAATCGTGCTCGTAGTAAGAAGCCCATCAACGAACGCCTCGGCGTCCCTCGCTCCAACGCCTGAAACCAATACAAACTAAACTACTCGTTCCCCCCTCTGCAACGTGTCCCGAACTCCATCTAAGCTTTGAATAACAAGCAGACTCGAAAGCGAGACATCTGAATCTACAGATCGATAAATGAATACAAATTCGCTCTTTCAGGAACGAAAAATGACGCTACAAGACCGAGACGTATATACTAGCGCCTACACAAGACCAAGACCGCACGCTCAAAATGGGAGACATGTCCCGCAATCACCAAGGCGGATGGATCTCAGGTCAGCGCGCTGGTCGTTTTCGTGACGATAACAAGAATGGTGAAATCATGTGGGTGGCCGAAATAATGATTTCTTGCATGGTATCAAAGTTGTCGCAGTTGAACAAGTAAAAGACGTAACGCTATATTCGGAAAACAAGACTCATAAGGTAGTGTGACATGCTGGCTGACTGGCTGTAAGATCCGGTTTTTTTTTTGTTTTCTCTTTGAACTTATTTCCTTTCCCATCCCGTAATTCCCTATATTCCTTCCTTCTCGTACATGGCAGAATGCGTTATTGCAATAGTAATCATCATCTTGGCTGAAAATTCGAGCTTGGTTCTCGCCCTTTCTACTCATGTAAGCTCCGCTCGGGCTCCATCCATCTTGTTCAGGCCTTGGCTTTCTCCTCTCTTCACACAGGCGAATTTGCCAACTTGAGGCTGCCTGTTTATCGCCGGGCGCGCTTATCGCGATCGCTTGACAGATTCCCAACTCCATCTTCGCTTCGTCTCTTGCGCCCGCGGTCATCTCGATGCTCGCCCCTTCTGTCGTTCAGCTGATTGGCTTCCCCATCACGCGGGGTCCCGCGATGGCCTCCTGCCGTAGCACCCCAGTTGCCTCCACTGTGCTGCTGTCCTTCATTTCGGTGGCGGTTGTCACGCCCCACAGCTTGAGGACGTGATCCCATTGCTTCGCGCAGTTGACGACGAGCTTCACGTTCCTCTCTTGTGTTTCCATGTTCAGGAACGGCACCCATAGACCGCCGGTCTCGACTCTCACCATGATCTTTACCGCCGTCACGATCTCGCTCTCTACTGCTTCGTCTTGATGGCCGGCTAGACCTATCGGATCGTGTCTCACGATCACCTCGGGAACGGTCGTGATCTCTTCTTGGCTGGCCCTCGCCGCCGTTCGAAGATGCCCACACCGCATCAGTGCGCTCTTGGCTCGGAGTCCCAATGGGTGAGCCACCTGCAAGAACTTGGACATCTGAGTTGGCTAGCATCTGGCGCGGCTGGTGATGACGGGCATGATGGCCGCGTGAGGCGTCAGGCATCGTTGCCTGCGCTTGCTGCAGAGTATTGTTAATTCCGGCAAGCTGTCGCCTGCCACCACCACGTCCTGGACGATCGGCTACGGACGGTCCAGTGGGTGTCTCCATGCCTGCGGCAGATCCGCCTCGGGGGTTGTGTGACGAACGATCGGATGTGTGAACACCGTGACTTTGGTGGCGATGATGACTCTGTGAACCGTTGTGAGAGGCTGACGAAGGTGGTGGTGGGCCTGCTAGCGCGCGAAGACGATCTGGGTGTAAACCGGAAGCGGGCGTAGAGCTCATGTCCCCAGCTGGTAAGGCCTGCTCGCCGCCAGAGCCAGGAATCCTGCTTCGCCCTAACGGCGGACCACTCGGTATTCCGGATGATGGCGTCTGTGGTGCGCTTCCTGAGTCGTAACCGCGCCGAGCGCGGCCAGAGGCAGGGCCGGTAGGAAGACCGCTGGAGGCGCCTCCAGAAGCACTCCTATCGGGAGATGGTGCTCTCGTTGTATCCAGATTGCCATATCGATTCTCTGGACGAACTGCTAGTAATGAAGGCTGGCTGTGTCCGCCTCTGCTTGAGCCTTGATTCCTACGAGGCCCAGAGGGGATTTTGCCATAAGGAGCAGCATTGGAGACAGGGTTGAGTCGGCCGTAGTTCTGATCGTGGTGTGCCTTACGGTTATCGGACTCTTGATGCCTTCCTCCCGCTCGCTGGAACGCGGAAGCGTCTCGAGGCATATCAGGTTGGAAACTCCTCTCGCTTTCTCTGTCCAGCGGCCGCTCGCCTCTGAAACTGGCGGGAAGGGGCGATTGATCCCTCGGATCATGACTGATGTTTGTGCGCTGTCCTTGAGGAAGAGAGCGCGACTGACGGTCGTCGTGAGCTGCTTCTGGTGCGCTATGGTCGATCGCGTGCCGGATGTGTCGCCGGGGAGATTGAGCTCGGTGAGTGCGATCACGTCCATCATCTCTCGTAGAGCGGGCAGGGACACTGTGAGGGCCTGTTTCTCTGTTGATTGTTGGAGTGGCGGCACTCTCGGGATTGTTAGATTCCAAGACGGCGCCACCATCGCCAACGCCACCTTGACGACGGCCACGCGAAGAGCGATCAGAGTCACTACCTCGGGATGGTCTGTCGGATATTTCTTGCCCAAGCCGCCTTGCTCTATCGGGATTGATCGAGGGCTCATTTGGAGTAGAAGAAGTTGTTTCAGGGACTGTTGATTCACCGGGCCGATCCTGCGTTCTCCCCACGCGTGAATCACGGTGAGAACGCTCACGGTCTTGCTGGACCGGGCGCGGTGGGAGTTCGGCGCGACCTGATTCATCTTTGCTATCCGTAGGGCCACGCTCTGTTGGGTCTCGCCAGCGGCCAGATCGGTCTGCATCCAGTGGTCGATTGTCTCGATGCTCCTTGAGTTCACGGGCATCTCTTGCGTCTCGTCCTTCTCTACCGTCACGGTTATCCCGAAGACCTCGTGTATCCCTGCTATCTCTGCGATCGGCTCCACCGCGCGATTGACTAAATCGATCTTGCATGAAATGCCCGGGTATGGGAACATCAGGACGGTTAGGCAGATGATGCGAGGGTCGTTCCGGCAATTTGTGGCCACCGAGCTCGGGTTTACTCGCAGCGGAATTTGGGGTCGATGACTGCGACGGTCCTGAAGTGTCGCCACGTTTTGCACTATATTGACTGGGGTCCGTTGGCTTGGCTGGCAGAGAATCCTTGAGGGTACTGCCGGCGGGCACTTCTCGAGTAACGTCCTTGTCCTGTACCTCTCCGTCCTCCTCGTCTGCAGCCGAAGCTTTGCCCGTCAATGTCCTGTTGGAAGAAGAGTGTTAACCATGGCTACTGATGGACGGTGGCGATCGAAGATTCATACTTGTCACTGAGCGGTTTGAAGTCAGGCGCACTGGGACGCAGTTGAGTTCCGGTTGGTACATTGGCCTCTTGTCGTGATGGAGCAACCTAATTTTGACCATAGCTTAGCGGATATTCCTTTCTTTTTTGAAAGCAGGAAGCACTCAGCGATAAATAAGTTTAGGTGGACATACCGCATTCTGGCGAAAAGCTTGAACCATGACCCATTTCGACTTTCGTCGCTGCAATTCAGACATGGCCCCTTGTGCAGCAACGGAGAGATCAACACGGCCACCTTCCTCGCTATCAGGTGTTGTCTTTGTCGCAGCCTCTCGCTTTGTAATATTCTGTAGCTGTGCAGTAAACTGCGTGGCCATGAAGTCCACGGCAGGAAAATAGTCGAGAACACATTTGAGTACCGTGATACCATTCCGAATATGCATCCATTCGGATCCACCCAGACAATGTTTGAGTGCCGTGTTGAGATTCTTATGCCACCTAAACAGCAGATCTCGGAACTGTGCATGTTCCACAAACGTTTCTGGTTTACCCTCGGTGTTCAGAGTTAGAGCAAAGCCAAAATGAGGCTTCTCAGTTACGCCTTTGCCTTCCGTGTCATAAGCGCCGAGATTCGAGGCGCCCTTTGTGACCTTCGATTCCTTTTCTGCGGGTGAAACCTCATTCTTGTGCCACCTTGAGAGATCTTCCAATATGAGTTTCAAGAAACGGCCGAGGTACTCTGCCTCGCGAACAGTGCAGATGAATATGAGAGAACGGAGGCGGTTCGCATTGAATAAGCGATCGTAGAAAGACATGAGCCTGAAAACAGGAGCATTCCACTCGTGCAAGGCTTTGATGAAGCGGAATGTAAACTCCGCGTCGGCAGGGGACATTAGCACACGCGGAATCACACACTGCTCCAACAGAGCATCAGAGACACCGTCCGGCATCGCGGTCGAGTCTGGAAAAGATGTTTGAAAAAGCCTTGACAAGAAGAATTTCCACTTTGCTTTGCGCAGTCCATGTTCACTGAGCTCATCCAGAAGATAGCCCTGCAGGTCCATCAGCTCCTTGCGTTTCTCATTTCTTCGGTCGACAGCTTTGCGGCTCATGTCGGACCTATCGTTTGAGAGAGTTTGCCATTCACCCATTACTCGTTGGCGTTCTCGTACGTAAATCTCTTCGGGAAAGCATACATCGCCGAGCTGCAACGCCCAA
Source organism: Claviceps quebecensis (assembly GCA_004016085.1). Classification (NCBI taxonomy): domain Eukaryota; kingdom Fungi; phylum Ascomycota; class Sordariomycetes; order Hypocreales; family Clavicipitaceae; genus Claviceps; species Claviceps quebecensis. The sequence continues at coordinate 25,300 of QEQW01000057.1, forward strand.
AACATTGCATACAGATCAGGAGTAATTTTTTGCCACACCTCAGTTGGCAAGACATTTTTAACTGATTCGATGATTGGCTGCAAAGTGCTGATGGCCGTGCTGGTAAGGGAGACACCATTCGACTTCTGTAAAGATGCGCAGTCAGAAGTTGGTTTTTGAGTCGGGATATCGGTGTCGATGCGAGAACATACCGGCTCTTCTGTAATTTCCATGGGATCCAGTTCACCAACGACTTGAAGCTCCTCATTTTTATCCTTGGTCTCAGACATCTCAACATCACCCTCCTTGTCAAGGTTAGGCTTCGCAACGATTTCCTTTTCCTTGTTCCTACTCTCCTTCCAGGGGAATATTCGTTGCGCAAGACTGGTTCTTCCAATCAGAAACGCCAAGCAAGGATCGAGACCAAAGGACTCGATGAGCTCGGAAATTGAAGGAACAATGGCATCGAATGCACTTGACTCGAGATTGCTCCATAGAAAGTCGAGATATTGAATCAAGATCTGATGGGAGTCATCCACCATGGTTGATAAGAACTTGATGTGGGCCTCGTCCTCTGGAACCTGAAATACAGCGACTTGCCGATATTGTGCAAGGTTCAGAAGGAGTCGTGCCGCCAAGTTCGACTTCTCGAGAGCCTGTAGCAGGCGTTTAGAACTCTTGACATTTTCGAGTCGCCGATCTTGTGCTCGGATCAAAGTATGTCGCTTCAGCCACGCACCGCCCGCCATCGACAAGACTTGGTAGTCAGTAAAGTCTGCTGCATCTACGATACCACCCATAGAGGATATAAACTCTTTGAGGATGATCATGTCGGTGGAGTTGCCACGGAAAAGCTGATCATTGACGTATTGCAGCACCGGAGTAGGACTGAGTAACTGATACCGGCGAAAGACTTTGCCTGAAAACCGCGATAAAGCTTGCAGCCACTTGCTGGTAGTAAGGGCGTGCTCAGCCTGGGTCCGGCTTCGAGATTTGCCCAAAGAGTTCAGTAGCGACCAAACCAGAACGTCATATGACAGATCAGTAAAGTACTTCGTGCACTCAACAAAGGCTTCAATCAAGTTCGGGTAAGATTCTAGCTGCTCAAAGGCAACTCGAAACACAATTCCAGGAGACGAGTAGCTTGTTTTGGCAAGTTGCTTCGCCATCTCGCCCAAATTTGTCAAAGAGACTCGTTTCATCGTCCCTCGAGTATCGGCTGTTGCCCTGGCAAAGGCGGTCTTCATAGCAGGCAGTCTGGATATTTGGCCTTCGAACCATTCGGCGTACATTTGATATCGCGTAGTGATAGGGAATCTTTTCAGCAAATCCCAGATGGCGTTGACTACAGATGCATTCGCCTTTGTGTGACTAAGTGCGGGCAGTAATAGTCGCCGCAGAAGATCATGCCATCGCGTGAGATTGGCGTCTGAAGTATCATCCACGAGGCTTTTGGCGCCAATGCGTGCTAGCTTGGAGAGCAAAGCCTCATCTTTACCGATGTTGACGCCTGATAGATTCAGAAATGTATTACAAAGAGTGAAGACATCCTCCACAGTTTGACAGACCGGGATGTTGTCCGCCCATTCATCCCAGTAGAAGCGATAGTTCTGATTTTCGTTGACGTCGAATTTCTCGGGAAATGGCCATCGCCATTGCTTCTTCACTGGTGGGCTCTGTAGTCGCAGACTTCCTTTCGGCATACCTGATTGATCAGTGCCTAAAATCGCCTTGCAGGGTACCTCCACTGCGATCGCTGCTTTAGGCCTCGCTTCATTGAATACCTTGTCAAGACTGACGTGAAGAATGCGGTGAATCCTCTGAAGGACATCGGGATAAACTTCAGGAATCCAGGGAAAGCGGCCCAGAATGAACAAGGACTCCGGTATGGCACCAATTGTGAGAAGCTGGGTCAGAAGAGACACTTTCTGTTCAAGCGGTTCGGGTAGTTTTGGCTTGTTGTCTGTTTCATCTTGCATGGCCTGCTTTTGGCCTGCCTCACTCTTTTTGTCCACGTCCCGTTTCGGCATATTGGCGGCATTTGGGTTGTCATCGTCCCCTTGGGGCAAAACTCCAGCCATCAGCAGTGCATTCATCTGTCCGCCTCCTCGACCAGCTCGTTCTTCTTTCTCCAGCTTTTCAGCTTCCGCCTCGCGAATCTTCTCCATGTCCTCATCCGGGGGTGATAGATGAGGGTATAGGTCGGTAATAGATATAAATCCCACCTTGATCAGCAATGCGGCAAGGTACAGTAAGTTGGCGGGAAGGACGTCGGCCTTGTCGCGCAGTTCGGAGTTGTAAAAAAGTAACTTGAAGCCGAGAAGCTGTGCAGCGACGCGATTTCCGGGCGGGGGCAATGTTTTGGTTTCTTTCATCCACTGCTGCTCAAGATCGACGTTGTCATCACCTTGGTCATTATTTGCCAGACTTGCATGCTCCAGATCAGCAGCGCTCATTTTTCTTCCTCCAAGTTCAAAGAAGGCACCCAGGTGCACATCCCGAGCTCGATCCCAAAATGCAATATCTCTCGTAAGTTTTTGTTGGGTAAGAGCTTCCTCGTCCTCTTCTGTAACCGTCCATTGCAAGTACTCTGGGTTGGCCCAGAGAGGGAGACCACCGATAAAACCAGAGTCGTACTTAAGATGTGACCGAGGCCACCACGAACTGACTCGAAGGAATTTGACAAAAAACTTGTACTGTTTGATCAGCACGGCAGCAGCAACATCGAGTGTCACGTCAAGCGCACGTCCAACATCCAAATCAAATGTTCCAATGAGACCCTTGATACGCTCAAACGTCTGACGGGCTAGTTCTGGGGGAGGTGGCGTGACGCTGTTCGTGGAGAATAGTTCCGTGATCAGTTTTGAATAACCCTCGGTCTCTTCCCTGAGTAGATTGTAATTGGCTTGTCGATACAACAAGTTCGTGACCTGACGGATGCCCAACCTCGCAAAGTTGTCTCTGATTAGACCTAGCTGTTGAAGTATTGGGGCATCCAACACTTGGCGCATCAACGCGGGTGAGACTCCTGTTGCCATCAGGAAGTCGCGAAGTGCAGGCCGGTATAACGTTGGATCGTTGTCCATCACAATAGCCAGGGAATCTAGAAAGAATGTGTGCGGAGCGAACGCGTACGCATCCTTAACAGCATTGTCTTCGCCTAGGATTTCTTTAACACATGCTCCAGCATTAGAAGCATCAAGCCTGTTCTCAATGACGGAGTGAACAAATTCCTGAAGGAGAGCAGAGAGCTCAGTGATGTCAACGTCTTCTCTTGCCTGGATACCCTGGCGTACCACTTCTTCCCGTCTACCCTCCTCCCAATTCATGAGTTTCGCCTCTGTAAGGCTCTCGTACTCAAAGTTCGACGTCACGGGGGACGCCGGTTGTCGGGCAGGTTCTGATGGAGGTTTCGTCGAAACTGGAGTGCTATCTGCATTTGAGGCTTGTGTTTGGACGGCACTGGTGGGTATTTGTCTTGACGCCGAGGGCGAGCCAGGTGCTTGTGTGACCGGCGAAGGAGGCGGTGGCTGCGCTTGTTTGGACCCTTGATGTCCATGATGGTTTCGTTGCTGGTTGTTTTGTTGGTTGTGGTGGAAGCTATTCCCTCCACGACCATAGCTCTGGGAGTGATCGCGGCGATTGAAGCTCCCACGATGACTTTGTGTGACGTGGCCTCCTCTACCACCTCTTCCACGAGAGCCGTCGTGACTTTCTTGGTGTGTCGAGTTTGGCTCTCCCGGTCGATGTGGTGAAGGTCTGCCTCCGTCGCTGGACGGCCGATCGGGCCTCTTTCGTTTGGGAGGCATGACTCAATGGCGAATAAGTCAACCTTGTGTTGATATACTACGTTAATGTCATTTGCGCCGGCGATCAATACGTCAAGCGTCCTTGGGAACTCGAAAAGGGTCTATTGCTTGGCCAGGTTGAGTTGATCTTGGCGGTCAGATGAACTAGATGGTAGCGCTCGAGCTTCGCAGATGACTAAATGATCCAATACTTGTTAAAAATCGATGGCCACATTGGGGAAGGGGGATGTGCTAACCGATAAAATGCTCGAATGATCCGACGCGCAAAGAGTATCAACGCTTCGATGCAGAGACAGAACTAAGCAGCTCGAGTGTTCACGCTCCACTTTCCCGCCAGAAATTTTCAATACAACACCTCTGCAATCAGGAAGTGTGTATGAGGAAGAATAGGTGACGATGCAGTCAGGCGCGACGGGCGAAGATCTTTGATCACAAATTCGACGGGTTACATTCAAGTCCAAGCCGGATTTGTCGCCTGGCTTTGTTCGGCGCTGAGGCACAAAGCTCGGGAGGAGAACGTTTCTGAGTCACGTGGACTGCCCAGTGCCATGTCTGGTAATGATCTAGGCTCCCATACCAAACCCCGGACCCGCCTCTTTGCATCACGATTCACCAGTGCACCACCACCCACCCACGTAGAAAACATCACACGACGGCGTGCACCCCGAACCAACCCTGGGCCGGGCCTAACATCTGGAATAACTTGTTTGTCGAGGCCACTGCCGACCCATCTCTTTTTCGAGACTATAATGGCTCAAGGGCCGCCTGCCGGTGACGGGCCACCGATGAACTATGGTCAGTCATGATCTTCGTCCTCGTTCTTTTCACGCGCTGCTTTGCTTTGGACCTTCTCGCTATCCCCTTCCCAACAAGATCATCTGGGATTTATAGCTCAGTCATGGCTCCGTCCACAGTGTACTCGTCGCCGAATTCTGGAAGCACAGTGACTGAATACCTGTAAGAAAGAAAGCAATCACAGCCCGAGAATCCCTTCGCCGATTTGATTCCAGACCAGCAAATCGCCATCGTTCCCGAATTTACCCTCGAGTCTGGAATTACCCTCCGCAACGTGCCCGTTGCGTACACCACGCGAGGCAAGCTCAACGAAGAGGGAAATAATGTCATGGTCATTTGTCACGCTCTCACGGGGAGCGCTGACTTGAGCGACTGGTGGGGACCATTACTGGGTGGTCCTGGACGGGTCTTCGACACATCAAGATTCTTTATAGTTTGCATGAACAGCCTGGGCAGTCCGTACGGTACTGCTAGTCCAGTAACTGCAAAGGACAACGACGCGTCCAGCGGGCGTTATGGACCTGAGTTTCCTCTCACCACGATACGCGACGATGTCAAGTAAGTACCATTGTCGTTCAACATCAACGGAGAACGAATCATGGTCGTTCCACTTCCATACAACATACAGACCAGCACCCTCCTCCCATACTACCCAGCTTTCGCGCGATGAAGAGATTCCGCGTAATATAGAGTTGAAACACGTTGCGCTAATATATCTTCAGTCTCCACAAGCTCTTATTAGATGACCTGGGTGTTAAACAAATTGCCGCCGTCATTGGCGGCTCACTCGGGGGTATGTTCGTTCTGGAATGGGCCTATCTGGGTAAAGACTATATTCGATGCATCGTCCCTATCGCCACATCGAGTCGACACAGCGCTTGGGGCATCAGCTGGGGCGAAGCGCAGCGACAAAGCATATACGCCGACCCCAAATATGACGATGGATATTATTCTCTTGACGACCCACCAGCGACAGGGCTAGGTGCCGCCCGAATGGCCGCACTGCTCACGTATCGGAGCCGTAACTCGTTTGAGTCACGTTTCGGCCGCAATATCCCTGATCCTTCTAAGGTTCAAACCATCAGTGGGCGACAGCGACCGCGACCGAGCACGCCCTCTGAAGCACATTTCCACATCCACAACGACGGACACAACATCAAGCGGACTGCAACATCGCGTCGGGGCTCTGGAGCCAGCACACAAGCGGCATCTCCATCGCCGTCCATCGTCGATGTTGTCGACGTCCCCGATCCACAATTCCACGGGCCGGTGAGGGGTACTTCTTTAGGCAGAGAAAGTAGCAACGTCGACAGTCTCACGGGCGGAGATGCAACCCTACCGAAATCTAGTTACTTCTCTGCCCAGTCATACCTACGGTACCAGGGAACGAAATTCGTCAAGCGATTTGACAGCAACTGCTACATAGCCATGACACGAAAACTCGATACGCACGACGTTTCACGAGGGCGGACAAATACGATCGGGGAGGCACTTGCTCTTATCGAACAGCCCACACTGGTGCTTGGCATTGAGAGCGACGGGCTCTTCACGTTTGCGGAGCAGGAGGAAATTGCGCATCATATCAAAGATGCCCGCTTGGAACGCATTGACAGTCCAGAGGGTCATGATGCCTTTTTGCTACAATTTGAACAAGTCAATGCCTATGTCTTAAGCTTTCTGAAGCAAGTGCTTCCGGACATCATGAGCAAGGAAGGTCTCGCACCAGAGGAAACTGGTGTGGGCGCATTGACCAAGTCTAGCACGTTTGGTGAAGCTGAGGTGGAAGACATCACGGCATGGTAGCAATCTCCCTTGTCGTGCTGTCAGACATCCCTCTTTCTCCTCCTTCCTCTCTCTCCCTCTTCCCCCGTGATTTAGTTATTTCTGTCCTCAAAGAGAAATGGGCGGTGCTTGATTCAATTCCGCGAAATTTTGATATTTTTGTTTTGACACTGTGCAAAAGGAAATTGGCAATCTATTTCGACGGGCGCTCAACAAAATGTATAAGAGTTATATGTGAATACAGAGCTGTATGTAGATAAAGCATGATACCTTCCAACAAGGAGCAATACACTTTTACAGCCATTTTTCCATCGTTCTGCATTTTCAATCTAGTTTCTGAGGAAAGGGGGTGGTGGACCGCGATCTTCTTTTTCAAGCTTTTCAAGCAAAAGAACCGAAACTTTAAGAGAGCCTCTACCGCCATGAAATCTATCCATAGCACAAGTTCTCACGACAGAATACTTGTTAATCAGACTTTATTAAATGGAAGACTCTATACTGTATGCGAACGTAATACCGCAAGGAGAGTATGCTGGATTCGGCATCGGCATTCAGTCGAAAAGACCTCTTCCGGCCCTGCCCCTTTCTAGTCAATCACAGTAGGTCATCCACAAACTTGCGACATGTACATCAGGTATTCACGACTAGACATATGTATGTACCAGCAAATCGCTTTGCCTTGTTTAAACACACAATGCGCGGCAAACTACAGCCTACCTGAGCGGGCCGTTCACAGCTGAAGGGTTCGCCGAAGGTTCGATGATTTTGACGTACATGTCTTGCCTACAAGGAGGTGCCAAGGCGTGGATTGCGTCGGTATCAGACGACGAAGTCTATGGTTTAACTCTGGTTTATTTGGGCTAACATAGGGCACATCTCACTGGTAATTGCCCTCAAGCCCCTTTTGATGCCAATTAAAGGCAAACTCGTTCTCCTCTTCCTTTTGGAAGTGCGTAAAAGACAAGTAAAGAAGGACTGAGAAGTGTACAAGAAAAATGGCATTATAAGTTACATATAACCCAATAACAGTGCAATAGGTAATAATAATACAAGGCTCGTCCTCCCGAAGCTCTTTTTGGTTCGTTCGTTCGGCAACTGGCAGATTGGTGTGGCACGTTCTGCCTGCCGTTCGTTTTTCGCATCCACCACAGGGGGTCGCCTCATCCAAAGTCTGAAAGACTACGGAATAATCCGTTATGTGCGTACATACTCTGTTTAGGTCGACTTCTATTGCGCAGGGATAACGGCCCAAGATGCCAAGTAACCCGCAAGGCTTCAAAGTTCACGGAGTCCCTTCCGGTGCACATGTACGGAGTTAGGTAGGTACATACTCTAAGCTGCAATTTGCTTCGAATGAGTATATGATGGTACCATAGTTGCATACAGTGCATACAAGCGCGTTACAAACGTACCTGCGAAAAACGGAAACCGAACCCAAAATAGTACCGGTACTTTCGAGAGCTTCTACTCCGTATTTCGTAATAAAAATTACAAGAGAAGACAGCCAGTGGCTCATCGGTCTCGATCAGCGTCTTATTTTATAGCCTTGAACATACCTACACATTGACCAATTACATATTTGCAGGATATTTCATGCGAAGGCCGCTGCATTACGGAGTATTACAGACTATGTACGTACATAGGTACTTGCACGGCCTACTCCGTACAGCGTGCATAGCGCGAAACCTCGTTGCGTCGCGCCATACACCTCTATCCACGTCAATCAATTACCTACACCATCCCATTCAAGCCTTATGATGACATCCAATTGCGCATATCTGCACATTCAGAATGAGCTCAACACGTCTAAGTAACATGATTGCGACGTGGCCCAGAAGGGTGTCAATTTCTGTCAATTTGGCCATTTGGATGTTCCTGGCACTTATGCCCCACAGGAAAAGTCAGCAATTGTGAAACTTGATTGAGGAACCAAGACAGAGAAAAAGAAAAACAAGAGGAGACGAAAAAGGAAACCTGGCAAAAGGCAGGTACTCCGTATAATAACAAGGGAAAAAGAAAGGAAAGCTAGCTCGTCCTTGTTATCGCGTTGTTTGTTGGTTATATGTACATGCCTACCTAGGTACCTAAGTTGTCGCACAGTAGGTACCTAGCAGTACATAGCAACGCGCGAGGCAATGGGGACTTTGTTCCTGCTATGTAGATAGGTACCTAGGTACCAGGTAGGTACATACATAATAAGCCCCCATCCCCTCCCCTCAGCCAAAAAAAAGGTTAGACAGTTACCTAATTCATCGTAAGCTTTTTTTTACGGAGTAGGTACTCCGTAGACTCTTTGTCCTCCACGCAGGGTATGAGGTACATAGGTACATACCTACCCTTGATAAAGCTGGCGGGGCTATCTAGCCGGGTCTGGCCGTGGAGAGGGAGCACATGGACGTTCGTCCGATCTAGCTAGGTAGGTAGGTAGTGCCTTTGGATCTTTTACGATACTACGAGATTTTTGGCCTGTTTGGTTTCTTGCACAGATGTAGGTAGATTCCAGGACAAGCTTTCAGTGATGGAAAGAGGGCAGAATATGTGGAAGGAAGCTGATCGAGGGAAAGGGAAATGGCACAACTTACAAGTCACATCGCCGCACAAGGAGCTAGCGAATGCTCGAGAAGGCCGCTAGAAGGCGACTAGAAGGATGTCTGAAGGATGATCATGCAATGCTCCGCTCGGCTTTGGTCTGGCGTGCCGCGAACGGCGATTTAAACAACGATCAGCTGCGAATCGGCATTCATTATGATGAACTATCATCTCTCCACATAGCCACCATGAACCCCCGGCTGCGCCTCAACACCAAAATGGCCGCTGCATTCCAGCAGGCGAAAGAGAAACCCCCTCTGTACTCCGTACCTAGGTACATATTCGTATGTGTGTACATCGCTCAAGAGGTGCAAATGCAACTGGGCGACACGTATGATGTGGGTGCTTCCAGCTGGACAACCTAGGTTCGGTACATGCCTACACACAGAGCCTCGTGAACATTCCAAGAAGGGCGTCGTCAACCTGGTTGCAGAGACGGATCAGCGGTGGATGTTCAATTTGCACGCAAGTTGCAACTCGGGAGTCAGGACTGTCTCTCAAGAGTCAATGGAGGTCCAGTACCATCTCGTGCCTCGAGTCCTCGACCTTTCCCCCCCGGCGTGGTCCTGGGAGACTGGGCTGGCAGTGGCACGGGCAAGCCAATGACTCCAGTAGGTACCAGTGACATCACCTTGATTCGAAAGATTCGAGAACGCGCACTTGCCTCTTCTACGGAGTAGGTATGTAGGTAGGTATGTATGTATGTAGGTATGGTATGTATGCAGTACTTATATCTACAGTACGGAGTATGTACCTATGTGGCTCCTCGCCGTCGGCTTGATGGCTTTGGATCCACTCGGCGCGTTCCCACCTCCGCTACAACTGTCCAGTGTCAACTGTACTGTTATTAGTCTGTTCTGTACGGAGTACATCGTACTGGGCGGTGCCCCTTTCTTCTTCCCCATTACTGCTACCACCACCATGTCCACGTTTGTCACGATCGCGGTATTTGCGGTCGATACTTGCCATGTTGCGCTTCTTCGGCGCAGCAAGTGTACTCCGTATTAATTGGTCCCCCGCGAGAAGCTGCACACTGCCATCACTTGGTGGCTGGGGGGCGTGAGAGAAACGTCCGTCGAGGAACATGGAACGGCCCTGGCCGCCAAGAACAACCTGGTGATGCGACCCGTCAGCAAAGCGAGCGCTGCCGGCCGCAGAGCTTCTTACTGCTTGCCTGTTGCGTGCTTGGGGCCGGCATATTCGTAACGCCATGCTACTTTGCACTGCCATCAATGATCATGGTGCGCATTCTTGCTCTAGCCTCTGCCTCGCGCCCAAGAGGTGCTGTGGTGGGTGGTCACTGGTCACTGGTGGCCCGTGGGTGTGCCCCAACTTCCAACTTCCAAGGCGCAGGCAGACCAACATGGAAGCCTCCAATATTGAGGTGCTTGTCCGGCTCCTTCTCCGCCAAGGAACCGGGGTCCTCGTTGAAGTGCGAGCCACGCAGCACCGCATGACCAATGGCGATGCATCGGCGCTTTCTACACGCTGCGGGCTTGCGGCACATGCACCTGACCCATGTCCATGTCTCCTTCGCCGCACCTTCCTTTGCTTCGCTGCATCGGCCCCTGAGCCTATCACCACATCCTGCCTCTCAGCCCCGCCCTCGCGTTGGATTGATGCGAAATCCGAAACGTTTCCTAAAGAGTACAACATCGTCCTACTTGGGTAGGTGCCAATCTGATCCGCTGTCGATTCCCCCCTCCACTTCATTCTGTACCCGGCCTTCATGCGAAAGAGGCCTTCTTTCCCTTCTCGAAGACGCTACAACTAGTTCGTTCAACCCGGGCCTCATGACGTCTGTGTCTGGTCTGTTCCCTCGCTATACTACTACTTGGTGAAAGACTCCCCAACACCGATAGCAGGCCCGCAACAGCAACTACCCTACCTACCACGGCCATATTCGTGTCTTGCTGTATTCGACAGATCAAACAGCTTCACGTTCATATCGCTGACTCAGACCCGCCATCATCTCACTGTTCAGCCTCGCCGTCGTAGCGACTCTTTCTAGCCGGGTTGACGAGATCCTTGATGGAGACCTAGGAGCAGAGACGATCCGTCGGCAACATTTTTCCTTTCTCACCTCCATTCTTGCTCCAAAGCAAGCTGTGAAACCACACGTGGGAGCGACTTGCGAACCTCTCCTTTCAGTCTTGTCCTCTGCGAGCGCCATAACTCAACTCATTTTCGATACGCGCCTCACCGAGCTTTCAACTTCCCCGTTCAGTAGTCCGGGACTTCGCCAAGGGTACCGACAAGTGGTATCGGGAACGCGTGGTACTTGGGATTTGAATTCCGTCTGGGACAGACCGACGGCTTTCTGTGACCCGTTTCTCTCATGTATTTCCCCCGGAGACTGGGTAGCCTCCGTCGTTGATGCGTCCTCGACCCTCACACCATGGCTGCTGCATCTGTAGACGGAGTGCTGCCTCCTCCGCCTTTGGCTTGTATCGGTCACGATCGTACTTTTGGTGGAAACCGGGCGTTTCACAACTTTTACAATGATTATTCGCACATTTCAGATCCTAATCTCCGCCGGAGACTGGCCTTGTCCGAAATAGACAAGGTTCCTTTTGGCCTGTACCGTACGTCGACACCTCAGTCCCTTCCGTGGCAAGGGCCTCCCTCTACTCCTTTCTTACTTGATCCCTTCGGGTGAGACTGAGGAAGGCTCTGGGATGTAGAATCAACTGACTCTTCGCACAGATATCAGAGCCGTTTTAGTTGCTGGAGTCGGCTTTCTACTGGATTCCTACGACATATTCTCAATCAACCTCATAACCACACTTCTTGGAATGGTATTCTGGTCGGGGGAGGACGTCAAAGATGGCTTCGGTGGAAATAAAGGTGTCATGCCTGACGCGACCAGTCAAGCGCTCAAGGCTTCGACAAGTGCCGGAATAGTGGCGGGCATGATTGTCTTTGGTTGGCTAGCGGAGTATGTGGTCCGAAAGAAGTAGGATTACCTCCATGCTAACGAACTCTTAGTACCCTGGGTCGTCGGCGCATGTATGGCATCGAACTTGCCATCATCATTTTTGGCACGTTCAGCTGTGCTTTGGCTTCTTCCAGCCCTGCCATCAACTCTGCCAGTATCTTGATATTCTGGAGAGTACTCATGGTAAGGTCCATTTCTGCCTCATATGGCGATATCGCAAGATGGGATATGGTCTAACAACGTGTAGGGCATCGGCATCGGAGGCGATTATCCTCTTTCCAGCGTAATCACATCCGAATTTGCGCCCACCCGATGGCGTGGTGCCATGATGTCCGCTGTTTTCTCCATGCAGGGGCTGGGTCAGCTCATGGCGGCCATCGTTGCTCTCATCACCACGGTGGCCTTCAAATCGTCTTTTTCCAATATATCCGACGAAGGAAGTTGCGACTCTGCTTGTCAAATAGCTGCAGACCGAGCTTGGAGAGTTATCGTTGGAGTCGGTGCTTTTCCTGCCTGTTTCGCTCTTTATTATCGGATTACCATCCCGGAAACTCCGAGATACACATTTGACGTGCAACATGATGTTGAAAAAGCCGACGCCGACATCAAAGCCTACGTGGCCAGCAACGTGGCCAACAAATCAATAACCGACTTGGAAAGCAGCCGCCGCCATTCGAGATCCAAGGTCTCAGAGAGTTCTCTCGATCTCCCTCAAGCGTCTTGGGCTGATGTGTTTGCCTATTTTAGAGAGTGGGGCAATTTCAAGGTCTTGGTCGGTACAACCATGTCTTGGTTCTTTCTGGTACGTATCAAAGAAGCCCTCAAATCTGCGGTGCGGGACTTGGAACAACGAGAATGCAAGTTGTGCAGATTAAATGTTCGCCTTGGAACTAACAGATGAGCAGGACCTCGCATTCTATGGTCTTGGTCTCAACCAAGGCATCGTACTTCATGCTATTGGCTACGGTAGCGGTCATGATATATATCATAAGCTGTGGAATAACGCTGTCGGCACGATAATCCTGACTGCTGCCGGTTCTCTTCCTGGGTACTGGACTGCTGTTTTCACCATTGACACAATCGGCCGCAAGCCACTCCAAGTCCTTGGTTTCCTCCTGCTCACCATTGTATTTGGTATCCTTGGATTCATGCTTGATCAATTGTCCGAAGGGACAATGCTGGCTCTGTACATCATTGGACAATTCCTCTTCAATGCCGGTCCCAACACGACGACTTTTGTCATTCCCGGCGAATGCTTTCCCACGCGGTATCGTTCAACCGGACATGGTGTCTCGGCGGCCATGGGAAAAATTGGTGCCATCGTTGCTCAGGTCATCAGCATTCCGCTTCTGAAGAACGCCAAGATTCAAGGGTGTGTGGGGATCTCTTGCTCACCACATCTTGATCGACTCCTCAAGCTGTTTGCGCTCTTTATGCTTCTCGGCACGCTCGTCTCTCTCTTGGTTCCTGAGACCAAGGGCGTCACTCTCGAGGAATTGTCAGGCGAATCTCGAACGAGTTACAATGCTGGTTGCAATGGAAGTATCAGTCTTGGGTCTCGCTCGCGTAGCTGGAATCCGTTTCGCGGCGGAGGCCCCGCGGGGTTCGCATACCCACGGGCTCACTCTGCTCAGTTTGGCAAAAGAAGGTCTTCTACTTCTGAATTCGACTTTTCATCCTCACCGGATATGGTGACGGACAGTAGCCGTCAATCGCGATCGAAGTCTTGGAGACGGTTTCGGAAGATGCGGTCAAAGAAGCACGGTCCCAATGAAATCGCGCTTCGTAACCGCGCTTCGGGTACGTCTCTAGAGGCGAGATCAGCGCCTCAGAGTGGTGCTCAGCAGACACAACTTCCGGCCTGGGGCGCCGGATGGGGCCGAATAGACCGAGGCAGCCCCCCGACAGCAATGAACAATGTAGAATTCAATGATGTTGGGATGCTCTTGAAGTCAAGTCCTTCATGAAGAGTTCAAGACGAGCGAAAGCGGGAGTCGGGATAGGATGATAGATAACAGAATACGGCCGCCTCTAGCAACACTTGCCTCGATAAGCTACATGTGAACCTCTTCGCTTCATTTCATTTTCCCTTTTTTTTTTTTAGGTATTGCAAGGATACATATGTGTTTTAGGCGTTTTCTGGCAGGGATTATGGCTGCATCCGATATGATACCTGCGCTTGGGTGAGCGCGTTAACGAGAGCTTGTTGTAGGTCAAGAGGCGAGGTTGAGGTTGAGATTGAAGCCGAGACCGGGTGTATCTACAACTACAAGAGCTCATATCCACCACATATGTATATGTACGAGTAATGGCTTCCTACAGAATCAGATGCGGCGGTGTTCCACTGTAGGAAATTGCGGTGAGCCGTGAATGGACACTGGGCAGTTCTCAGTACGAAAAGATTTTAAATCTCTGCTCTTCGCGTATGAATGAGCCAAAGCATCATAGCATGCATGGGCAGGCTCAAATACGTTCCAGCTAATTGACCACTGCATACAAGACAGAAGCCTAAGGTAGGTACGCAGCCAACTGGCCTGCCGGCCACTCCTTCTGCTCAAGGCCCGTAATTACGCACTCTGCTACTCTCATAGCGAGGACCACTTGGGGCTGGGGCGTTCGAGACATGAATCTTGGCATGATCATAGGACCAGTTGTGCCTCTTGGAAGTCATCGCACAGTCACGGTCTATCACGTTACGTTTCCTGCGGAGGTGGTTCATTAGACGTTTAGCTACAATATACCGCATAGCTACTGAAGAGATGGCTGTTCAACACGCTTTGGCTGCGAAAGGGAAATCGGAATTTCCCTTCCAGTCCACAGGTACATATATTACATCATTCGCTATGTACTATCAGAGAAAAAAAAACTGTCGTCTTCGACGCTGTCATCTTCGACGCTGTCGTCTCCATCATCGTCCTTCTCTTTTTGAATGGCGGAAAGCATGCTCTCAAAACTGTAAGTGGTTTTCTCCCATACCGAGCTACCGCCCTTCGAAGAGGTAGCTTGATAGTCCGTCAGTCTCAGGCCCTGCAATTCACGCCAGATTCTTTTTATGGCTGGCTGCAATATGATGTGGATGTTGCACTTTCGAGTATACATGATCCGCTTGGTATGATGGATAGTAGACCACGGGGGTAATCGTAGGGTTAGCACCGCGTCTCTGATGTATCGTACGCTTCGATGACCAAATGGTTCGTCGACTAGCAGCTCCGCGATGCCTAAATTATCCAGTGCCTTCACAAAGTCGTCATGAAGCGCGGAGGCGCATTCCGAGCAGCACCCGTAGCCGTCTTGGCCTGTTCGGAGACTATCGCGGACTTGTCGTAGATGCATCATCATTTGACGCAAGGCGCCTGTGCGTTTGGTTTCTATGTCATCTACACAAATCTAGTCATTAGCTTTCAAACTCAGCACAATGTATATCCTTGTGATGTGTATATACACATGATCCGATCCGTATTAAGACTCAACATACATACCCAGTACAGAATGTGGCAATGGTAACCCGCATCCCTCAAGACGCTTCTTATTTCGCCTCATGGCAACCGCCGTCACTAACTGAAACGCATGCGGCATTGAAAACACCCACGATGCAAACAAATACGCCAAGGAACCCTAGTCATGCGAGACTGACAGAGGAAACGTGTCCATAATACGAATACGCATCATCCAAGCGGCTGCAAAGAGTTCAACCGCCTCCTGGCACTGGTAATAATCTACCATGACGCAGATATTCATCAACATGAACACGTCCACGTCCGGCAGCGCATCCTGGTGCCGCCCATGAAGAATCTCCAGTAGAAGAAGAAGAGCTCTTTTATCCCATTCTGTGGCCGTGATCTCCGGCAGTGCGTCCTCATCTGGGCTTCCAGCACTGAGTCTGTCTTGGTGCTTTGTCACGGCAGCAGCAAACGCGAGGCTCTCTTTCCATGGTCCAGTGATCATGGCCCTGAAGACGGGAGATGCGCGGATTAGATGTTCCGAGGAGAGTCTGAAGCGTACGGAGTCGAGATCGCCGGGGCCACTGGCTGTACATTCGATTGCCTGACTATCGGCTGCTTCGACGGCCCAGGGGAAGGATTGCAGGTTCTGGTGTCGGAGGGTGAGTATTATGTCTCCGTTGGGATCGAGCTCGTGATACTCCATGTTTGGGGTATCGAAATTGTCTAGCAGTTATCGTCGATCGAGTCTTGATGAAGAGCGGTGGAACCGACGGCAGCGCAGGTGCTTCAGAGGCTGCAATGCTTTTGGGAGTGAAAGAGAAGGACATGTGGTGAGAAAGAGGGCGAAAATATATGATCTGTATGAAGACACTGGGGAAATCGGGGGGCTGCGAGCGGAGAGGTTAATTTGTACTGCTCCTTGGCGTGCTGGTTATAGCGTATCGGACAAGTATTTGACGATGACAACTACATGTAAGCACGTTGTATGTTCCTTCCCAAGGCCAACTTCCAATCTTCCATACCTAGGTAGGTAGATAGGTAGGTACTTGATTAGAATGCCTCCACCGCAGCCGTTACACCGCACGCGCAACCTCGTCATCAGACAATTGCTTCAGGGCCAACGAACGACGGGTGTGATGGAATAACTCTGTTGTCAATTTCATTCATCATAAGCTATCCCGTCATATACATGTATCCTCGCCACGCGTCTCTCCTTCTCCCTCCATGCCCACTATATTCAGGAGCACGGCTTGGTCACCTCCCATTACCGCCTTTTTCTGCTGTTTTTTCTTTCAAATGGAGTGGAAAAAAGAGATCCGAAAATTCATTCTCGAAGCGCTACTGCTTGCTTACCCATGACAGTGCCAATTCAGCAGCCTACCAGATTCATAAAAACCCTTTTTTTTGTGCCATCAACCTTGGGTATCGTTACCTTGACATAAACAGCCGTAGAATCATGAAACAAAAGAAAATTTGTCAATTTAGTAATCTTCCCACCCGCCCTCCTCGGCAAACTCGCCATCGACTTCGATTCTCGTCCCGAGGGCCTCCTTTCCCAGACGAATCATATCCTGAAGCTGCTTGTTGAAGGCTGCGATTCGGACGTCCGCGTCGCGCTCTTCCTGGTATCTGCGAGCCGCGAGCTGCTTTGCCTCTGGAGTCAGACGCGGACTATTATCTACGTCGTCGACAGTGCCGCGACTCGAGGCGGTAGATGCGTTGCTGTGTGTGCGTTTATGTGTAAACTTGCTCTGGGAGCCCGCGTTAGATCGTCGACGGCTGTGCCCGCGAGACATTGCTGGCGTTGGGGAGCCGAGGCTGGCTGCCATTGGGGACGCCAGGCTGGACAATTTCATGGGCGATGCGCAACGAGGCGATGCAAATGATGCAGATGAGCTTGAAAGGGGAGCGTCCCAGGCAGAATGCTGAGAGATGGTGGGATAAAGAGAGGTAGGCTGGGGCGACGCTCTGTAAGTGCCTGCGCCCGCCACAGGTCTTCCTGGTGCGCGGCGCTGGTTCGGCGTAGATATTCGGCGACCTGTGACAGCAGATGGGCCCTGATTGCGGTGTCTGGAGGGTGATTTGTTTGGAGGCATGCCCCGGGCTCGTCTAGTGCCGCCGCTTTCACCGACTCGTTCTTGATGTTGGACCATGACCCAGCTTCTGCCCAGCTCGTCCATTGGCGCAGTCTGCCGTCTCTTTGCGGCGGGAGTTGAAGGGGTGGAAGCTCCGCTCCCTATCTTCGAGTCCGAAATCACATCTCCACGGTTGTAGCAGTTGCCTTCCGGAAAGTGGCCAGGAATGTGTTGATGGTCTACCAAACCGTCGTAGTCGTTATTCGGGTGCCATGGCCAGTCTGTCATCGATCCACCGGGTGCCGACACGCGTTTTTCTGGTCCTCCACCTCCACCTTTATTTCCACCGGCGTGAAACCCCTTGAAGGCTCCGGCCTTGCAGAACTCCCATACCTTGCCAACTACGCCGCCCAAGGTGCTCAAAGCGAGCGAGCTCCATCTGGATGACTGGGAATAGGGATGCTGAGACGAGCTAAATAATGAATTGGATTCGCCATCGATGGAGTCTCGAGGTCTCTTGGATCCGAGGGCTCTTCGATAATCCTTGTCCGAGAAGACGCTGTCTCCGAGTACATCACTGTCTGCTAGGCCGCACCCAGGCGTGCCGAGCTGGCCTGCGATCGTGCAAGCCCGACCGTTTGGTGCAGAGTATCGACTAACAGGGGTGACGAGAAATGTATTTGCATTGAGCTCATCGTAGTCGAGGAAACTATCGTTTTGTATCTTGGTGGCGAGCTCTGTCTGTCGCCAGTCGTCGCGGACTCGCTTACGCTTGGGAGTAGACGTCTCGGCAGATGATCGAGTAGGCGGTAAATATGCAGAAGACGATGCTGAAGATGCAGGCGGGCGAAAGAGGCCTTGGTAGAGGATGCCATCGGCATTAAATGCACCGGGCATATGGAAGCCAGACGACAAGGTCATGTCGTGCAGGTTCGATTCTCGCTCCCAGTCTGGTCGGAAAATAAATTAAGTCGCAGACGGGGAGGCCGGATGTATGTCCACGACGATAGCAATGGACAGACTTGGTCGAGAGAGTCGCTTAAAAACCGTCCAAGTCGTCCACCGCGGCTCAGTAGAAAGTCATGGCAACCGTCACCGCGCAGGCTCGGAGAGGTGTTCGGACAGGAGAGGGAAAAAGAAGTCTGAAGCTCAAAATCGCGTGGCGTTGGAGTCTGGTGTTTAGTGGTGCCACTTGGTGGAATCCATCGGCGGGGGGAAGCGAGTGGGCAAGAAAGCGGAAGAGGCTGCATGTGCATATTATGTCACACTCTGCGGCCTCCAGCCCCCCCCAAACAAAGGCTAACCAGAATACGAGTGATGCAGTCTCAAAGCAGCCAGGCAGAAGCTGCGCGTCTGGTCTACAGAGCAAAACATCACGATCGGCTTGCCTCGACCCAGCGCCGGCGTTGAGAAGCAACTTTTGCTGGTGATTGTCACGACGGGAAGCGGTGTGCTTGTCCCATACAGAACAGATCCTGGAGGACGGCCAGAGTCCCAGACAGCTTGCATGCCGGTTTTTTCAGGCGGTGAAGGTGACGTCAAGGTCAACAGAAGCGATCCTTAGGTACCTATGTATTATGTACGCATGTCATCGCTCCTGATGGCCGAAATGGTGGGAATCAGGATACCTGGACTCTGAGCAATCCTCGCTGCCTTATTAGGTACCTTACGCAAGTGAGGTGCAAGTGCAGTTGAAAAGAGTTTAAAGCGGGGCAAAATACATGTTTGTAGGTACCTCATGCACACTCACACTCACACTCGCATGCAATTTACAGAGGGCCAAAGTCATCGCTTACATAAGCACCTACGTACGGAGCACGCAACAGGTACATCCACACTCCATCCGCCGAGACTCCCATCCTCAGGCGCGTCTAAAACGGCGCAGTGTAACTCACGATACTGGACTGAAGACGTCGCTGTCAGCTGTCGCATCTCAGCCAACGATCATGCATCACCGCCGTGACTAAAAAATTGCTACGAGTCCATCGATTTTTGCCCTCTTATCTCATTAGCAATGCGGCATCCACATTCGCAGCCAACGCCATCGCCATATAAATCCCCTCCGGCAGCATCATGATACAGGCCATCTTTTATGCGAGGTTCTTTCCTCGGGAGGGTAAGCTACCGCACCGTTGCCGGTGATTTTATGCCTCACAAAGCACTCGTCGATTTTCGGGCCCTCCTCTCACTCTCATCTCATCGTTCTTATATCTAAACCCCACGGCAGGCCCCAAGATCGTCGCCCAATCTCCCCCCGGAAGCATCGCGCCCTCCAAGACACCCACCGCCCGCGCGCCGTTTGTCGATTTCGACGTCCTTCAGGAATACATCATCCCTCGCCAGGCCTTTTGCAACCGCTACCTGACCATCAACTCGCCCGACAACAAATACACCCTCCTCGGCTTCCCCATCGTCATCCCCGATTCGAAGTACCAGCGCAATGAGTTCATCTTCAATTTTGGGCTGCTCATCGAGGCTGGGGTCGATCCAACGCCCTATGAAGGTGTGGTGAGATATTTGGCCGCCACGTTTTCCGCCATGGAGAAGCAGGGGGAGTATCTGAGTCTGGGCGAAAGAATCGATCTGCGGAGCCGTATGGCAGAGAGGCGGCCTATTGAGAGCCTATTGGAGATTGTGAAGGAGGATCTGAATAATTATGGCGAATGCATGATACCAGTTGGTAGGTTCTATTTTCTGTCTTTCACAGTCGCGTCATGCTACTTTCTTAGATCGTTGCACCAAGTTCTAACGCATGATCCATCCCCTAGACGATGCCAACACCATCAATATCAAACTCTTTCCGCATCACCGCACTCCCCCGACTGTCAAGGCATGGCACGTCCCCATCGCCAAAGTCAAGTTCGTGGACATTATCGATCCAACATGGGACCTCACCCTGCAAAAGGTCATTGCCTACATCGACGGCGTCTCTGACGTCCGCCGCATCTCCCAATTGGCCTCTGTATCTCTTGATCTCGTCAAAATTGCCCTCCGCCACCTTCTCTACTACGAGACCATCATCCTCATCGACATCTTCTTCTTCGGTTCCTCCTACGCGCCCCGACCAGGCATCCACGACTTCATCCGCAATCAAGACGGCATAGTGGATGAATGCGCCCACTACGTGTCCCACGGGCCCGCCCGCGTGAGCAATTACCACCTCATTAAGCTAATGGCTGCGTTTGCGCCCGGCAGGACCGTTCAGGAATGGATCATGGTCTCCCAGGACCATGGCTTCGACGTGCTTAACTATGTGGATGTGAGGCGTTTTGTGCAGTTTGGCGTCATCAAGGGATGTCTGTACCGTGTGCACAAATATCCTCTTTCTACGCAATTTATTGCGGCGCTGGCATCGGGGGAGACCACCCCGCTGCCGGCCTCGGATGGGGAGTCGTTGCAGAAATACACGGATGGGAGACACCATTTTGATCAGATTATCACGGAGCGCAATTTGACTCATGATGAGATTGTGGATCAGTTGAAGACGCTTCCTGGTGCTCAGGGGGACTTGACGATGCTCTATCGATGAAGTTGCCTTTTTGCATAGATACAACTAAGTTTTTTTTTTGTCTGTGTGGCACAGTCTGCAAAAAGCAGAGACAGTACAGAAGACTTCCAGGGGGTGGTCCCATTTTACAGCCATCTGTATAAATATGTGTAGTACAGATCCATGTGTGGTGTTTTAAAAATGTCATTTGACCGGGGCGTTATTAAAATCTACGGAGCAACATACATAGTATACATAGTTTGGCAATGTTGGTTTGCAACAGAAACAAGTCGAAAACTACAACTACAGCAACAAAATTTCTTACAAGTACCGTAGCTTCTTGAGGAGAAAGGAGGGAGGGGACGAGGCTATCGCCTGCTGGACTGACGTCCCCGTCCTAGCCAACGGTGCTGAGGCCTATCACTGTTCCTGCTGGAACGCACCCCCGTTTCCCAAGACGAGTATTTGTCCTCCCTGGACCTCACATTTCTGAAGGTATTGTCATCATCGTTCTTATCATCTCTGTCCCAACGATCCTCCTTGTCACGCTGGTTGTTCCTGTCAGATTTTAACCAAGGCTTCTCCGCCATACGCTTCCTGAGAGCTCCTTTCGACAATGGTTCGCCAGCCTGTTCCGCCTCTTCAATCAGGGTCTGACGAGCATTCATTTTGCTCTTCTCCAGAGCCTGCCTTTTAATTGCAGATTTTGACAATGTCTCCCCGTTGTCCGTTTCGGCCTCCTCCTGTAGCTTGTCCTGCATGCGCCGCACCACGCCGGTATATGGTTCGCCGGGGTAGGTTTTGCCGCTCTCCTTCCACTCAGCGTCGGTGATCAGCTCCACGATTCGGATGTTGTGCTTTCCCTTGCGCAGAATCAGCATCGTCCCGTCAATGAGGTACCGGGCCGTCTCTTCGGGAAACCACATCTTGATCGGGGTCCAGTTCAGATTGCCTGGGACGAGGCCGCGGTTCTGACCTGGCTGTGCGGCGATGTAGGCACCCTCGGCGGCGACGATGCGCTGGCCCTCGCTGCTGCTGCCGACGAGACCGGCAGCGAAGAGAATCTTGGCGGGTGAGAGTTTCATGATGGACTGGGGAAGTTGAATATCGCTTCGGGGAGCAGTGTTGGCCGTGACGATACCAGTGTGCGGGGCGGGCTCGTGATAGATTTTGGGCAGCTCACTACCGAAGCGGAATTCGTGCTGCTTCGCTTCCTGCAATGCTCTTTGAGTTCCGTGGACAAGGGAGAGAACCTCAAAGGCTAGCGTGTGCTGAGCGACACGCTTGGAAGGGTCCGCTTGATGCTGGGTCATGATCTCTTGAATCTTATCCATGGGCATAAAAGTGTAAAGCTTCAAGAGCCTTTCCACGTCCTCGTCCGACCGCCGCACAAAGTATCCATAGAGATCAAACGCCGAAGTCTTGAAGTCATCCAGCCAGATGCCATTGCCAGCGCTCTTGCCAATCTTTTCGCCAGAGGAATCCAGCTGCAGAGGAACCGTGAAACCCAAAGGTTCGTGTTGCCACCCCGTGGGCATCCTGGCAGTTGGCATCTCCTCACTCGCGCGAATCGTCTTTACTGCTTCGATGCCTGCCACGATATTTCCGAACTGGTCAGATCCACCAATCTGCAATTGAATGTTCAGCTTGTTGTACAAGTGCCAGAAGTCCCAGCCCTGGTAGAGCGGGTACATGAGCTCGGCCATGGACATGCCGTCGCCGTCCTCCATTCTTTTCTTCACCGAGTCGCGAGCAAGCATGGATCCAACCCTCGTGTGTCTCGCCAGTCGCTTGCTGAAATCATAGATTGATAGTCCCTGCAGCCACATGCTGTTGTTTAACAAGGCGCGTCTGGCGGCCCAGTCTTTCTCATATTTGTACTTTTCGCGCAATGCACAGACATTGCTCCAAATTCTCGTAAGCTGGTAATGGAGTTTGGTTACATTTTTCGAGAGCTGAGCGTTAGTTAGAGGTTCGCGACTCGTTGAACGGTGGCTGGGGTCCCCGATTCGCCCTGTAGAGCCTCCCAGAAGCGTCACGGCAGGATGGCCATGGAACCAAAGCCAGAAAAGGGGCATAAAGGGTAGCAGATGCCCAATGTGCAGTGAATCCGCCGTGGGATCCACGCCCACGTAAGCGCCTATCCTCTTGATTCTCATGATCTCTTTCATGTTCTCACGTGTACTGTTTGTGTTCTTCGCGTCAGCGATGTGGCTGTTTGGATTTTTTCCTTCTTGACGACGAGGGGAGAGATGATTGAAGGTTACACATATTGCCATACCCAGTCATGTCCTTGATATATCCTCTCTCCTCCAGCACATCCAGGATATGGCGCTCCTCGCCATTTTGAATACGCTTCGCTTTCTCTTCCCATCTCTCTTCGGCTGCATTCAATTTTTCGAGATACGACGTCGATATACCACGAGTCTGCCGGGCCTCAAAGCGGCCTAGTTGCGCGACGCATCGTGAAAGGCTCCTCGGAGCTGAGCTTCGAAGAGGCATGACACCTGCTGCAGCGGGAATGGCAGAAGAATCTGCTTTGACAGCAGCCGTTCACAGCAGAAGTCCGTCCTCCCTGTCGCGAGGAAAGAAACGCCGCGTTGCTGCAAGCAGACCGTATGTGTCGTAATTGGCCTTGTTTGGGATGTTGCTGGGTCACCACATACATAGCGAAGGAAAAATGTTCAGTGATGATTTACCTTAGTCAGTGACCAAAAGCTCCGCATGATGTCTTCCAGCCAATCACATCTTCCTTGGCCAGCCTGTCCCGGAACCACGTTCTTCCCTCCGACAATTCGGCTGTATGACCAACCTAGATCCAACATGGCCAATCAGCATCTTGCTATTTCAAGTCCCTCGGCAATCTGCTAATTTCACAAGTAAGCCAGCGACTTGCGTTCCAAGCTCCGAGCTGGGAGATCAGAGCAAGCAACATCTTCTTCGCACCTCAATCGCTCGAGTCGACCCCGTCGCAAAGCTTACACAACCGTTCAACGTTGACAACCGTCAAATTAAGGAAGCTGGTTCGAACCACGAATTGATCCTCCCACCCGCAATCGCCGCCGAACTTTGACGATGGCGTCAATGATGCGTCCGTCGCTGCTGCGACAAGCAGTTCGCTCCCCTGCCGCTTTCGCCATGAGAACCGCGGCTTTACACACGACTAGCAAAAGATGTGCCATCTTGCCTCCTGGACCCCGTAAGATCCATATTCTACTCCAGAATATTTTGGGGTTGTGCGCGCACTCCGCGCGGAACTTTGGCGAAGGACTACATTGCTAACCGCAGATATCAATACAGAACGGATCATAGGCGGAGGTACGAGTAACCCATTAGTCTGGCCACATGTTCTCATGAATTCACTCAAATACCGAGAATGAAGCTTCGGCGGGGTGGCTTGCTTTATCAATATGAAACATAGGACGCCTCGAAATTGACCACATGTAATTATAGTCAACGACCCAGCTCCCATCCCGACACCTTCTCCCGCCCACGGCTCCTTCCACTGGACATTCGAGCGCCTCATCGCCGCCGGCCTCGTTCCTCTCTCCATCGCACCCTTTGTATCAGGCTCTCTCAACCCGACATTGGACGCCATCCTGTGCTCCGCCATGCTGATTCACTCTCACATGGGCTTTCAAGCTGTCGTGATCGACTATATCCCTAAAAGGACTTACCCCGGTCTGCGCAAACTGTTTTGGTGGGGATTAAATGCCGCGACTCTCACGGTCGGGATTGGCTTGTATGAGTTTGAGACGAACGATGTTGGTGTTACCGAGGCTATCAAGCGGGTCTGGAAGGCGTAGCGGGATGACGTGTTGAAATGTAAGGGCAGCTTAGGGCAGCCGTCGTGGGAAATAGACGGAATAACTAGCGGTCGCATGGGACATAACTGGGAGGCATGGTATTGATTCGCGCAATAGGGCCAGACAGAAGTTCCTTTTTGCACCGTCTATAGGTTCTTCGTTCAGCCGGAAACGAAACTCATATTTTCTTTGTCAATACATGATTTGTTTCTTTTGCGGGAGGGAATTCGCGTCATGCTGTTGCTATATCTTTCTCTCTCCACTTCAGTCATTTCAATCCGAATGGGACACAGGGCATACCAGTCAGTCAGTCTGGCTCAATTTATTATTGGGACGCGCTAATGGCCAAGAGCAGTTTTGCCGCGGGAAGATTTAGTATTGAATATATAATTCCCCGTCAAGTGCGTCACGCATCACTTTTCGATCTGTTTGACTGGCCTTTTATCACATGTTCTTTTTTGCCAAGCCTTCATTCACGTTACTTCGTATCTTGCTAAATGTCATACAGATTACCTGCCTTACTTCTCTTTCCAAATCCGCGGCGGAACGGCTCCAGGCCGTAGGACAAACACTACCTCTTTGAAACACACAAGACAGATAAAACAAATAAGAAGAAAATAGGGGGGAAGGAATCATTGAACAGCCGGGACAGGACCCTCTCAGATGGTTAGACTGGGCATTTCGAAGCCTTCAGTGTAGTTCATCACAGGAGTAGGAGGTGGCAAGTTGTCAACCTTGGTGCAGATCCAGCAACTGGCATACATGTTGACGCGGTCAATGCAAGCACCGTCGATTCTGCCACCGTGACGCTTAGCAGTGAACCCATGGGCCTCGAATATCTTGATATACCAGGGTGTGAGAGCAGAGGTACGCAGCATGACTCGGCCACCCATCTTGAGCGCTCGGTTCAACTTGGTGATCTGAGCGGCGGCAGCGGACGATCCCGGATCGAACCAGTCCATGCTGTCCATGACGACGGCGACAGTGAGTGTGCCGGGAGTCATGCGCGCAATCACTTCCTCCAGCTCATCCGTGTGGATGCGAAGGCCATCCAGAGCACCGGGCTTGGACAGCTTTGCATGGACATCGGGGGTCAGGTAATGTGGGTGACACTTTCGAGAGAATTTCCCCGCGAGACAGACGTAGTAGTATGGGTTGTCCTTGGCAAGGTGGGTATTTTCTGCGACAGGGTCGAGCGTGTTGACCATGTAGTGCCATATGGCATGGGATCGGCTATTTTTCGCCACGGGCTTGTCACCCTTGACGAGATCGGATTCGGCGTGATCCTTCTCAATCATGGCGAGCTGGTTCTTGGGGACGCCAAGAGCAGACCAGAGAAAGCTCTCTTGAGCAACGACCAGGTTGGAGACAAGTTTGGACAACAACGCTGGGCGAACCTTGTGGCGCCAGACCTCGCGCTGCTCGTTGAGGGTTTTCGCCTCTAGAAGCCTGTTGATCGTGCCGCGGAGGCCAAACAGGCGTGCCACCCAGCGCATGGCACGGATGGCATGACGAGAGCCGCCCGTGTCGTAAAGACCGTATCCGCTCTTATTTTGGAAGACATGCGTGTTGCTGAGCCAGAACTGGAAGGCACGTGCAGACAAGTGAGGAGAAAGCTTGTTCACCAGCAGCGCACGGAACTGGTCATGTTTGCCATCTCCAAACATCTTCCAGAAGTCCTCATACGACAGCGCGGTGTAAGCGGCAGCCTTGAGCTCCAGAAGATGATTCTGAGTCGGGTTCAAGTCCACAGCATGGACGCGAGCTGGACTCTGCGCCAGATACGAAAGGATATTGTCCCCAGCAGAACTGATGGCCAAAATCTTATCCTCGGGACCGAGCTTCAAAAGCCACTCGTCGACGCGCGCGTCTTCCCATGTGAAAGCGTAGATGTATTCGTCATTGAACTGCTTGTGCTTCTGCAGCTGATCATCGTAGTATATGCGCCAATGATGGTTCTGGTAGAAGAAGGACGGAAGGGGTAGATTCGCTGACAGGTTCTGCATGGCCGTGACAAACGCCTTGGAACGAATCTCGGGTGCAGATCGTTCGATGGCTCGGGTCAGAGCATCACCCTGGTTGACCGGGCACAGAATTGGAGATTCCGTGGCCAGCGCGTCAATGCGCTCGACAATCTCATGAGGCAGACTAGAAGGGGAGAAGGGCTTCTTGTGGCATCCGACCCATACGTAATATGGTATGTATCCCAATGCCTTGTTACGGTCGTTTACGTTCAGAACTGTGCCAAACTTATACTCCAGGTAGTCACGACGACCGGGCTCCAGGGCGACGCGATCCAAGTCGAACCAGGCGCGCCAGAACATGCGGGACAAGGCGTTCACGTGGCGATCAAGAGCACCGCCAGTGTAGTTGCGGAACGAATAGTCGACTTTGTTTTGGACATAGAAATCAACAACCCCGAAAATACCGTCGGGTGAGAGGAGCGATATGACGGAGTCAATAACTGAGTAGTAGTCGGGCTATGAAGTGTTCAATGTAAGCGCTTGTCATTACCATGTTTGAGGAGGAACTCCAAACTTGATCCTTTCCACTCACAATCATGGAAAGGCTATAGGACATGGTAACAAGATTAGCACCACCTTGTCGAGGATTCTGCTGCTTGAAGTAACTGAGCAAAGGAGAACGAAGGAGATTCTGAGCCGGGCTCATGCCAGACTCGTAGTCTTCAAGACGGAACTTGCGAGCATCTTCGCACACAACAGTGACGTTCTTCCATCCGAGCCTCTCGAATCTCTTTCGGGCAACTCCGCATAATGATGGAGAGAAGTCTACGAGGTACACGTGGGAGAAAAAGTCCGGAACGTTGACAAAGCGGCCCATGGCCTCAATGTTCCAGCCAGTTCCTCCGCCAATCTAATTCAAGAGAACCCCTCTGTCAGCATATTGTTACGATAGCTTGGGACACAAACAACATAGACAGCCAAGGGGTCATGGACTCACATCAACCCAGATCCGCTTGGTCTGGTTTTTGCCAGCTGCTGTAGCCCGCTCAGCCTTGGCCTGAAGCTGGGCGACGACCAAAGCCAGCATATCTTCGCGCCCTCGAAGGAGAACTTTTCGGGTCGCATCATATGCGCCAGCTTGTTTCTTGTAGAAGCTCTCCAAAGCGTCTTGCTGGTTGGCCTTGGTATCTCCCTGATGGGGCTTCAAGAAAGACGAATAAAAGAATAGAAAGAAGGACTGTGTAAGTCCAGGTGTCTCATCGGTATTGGTCTTGGTCTTGGAGCGTGAGGAAAGACGGGACAGAGCTATTCCTGCGAAGAGGGCAATGGCTAGTCCAGCATAGAGAGGTTGAACTTGAAGATCAATGCCAAAGGGCAACGTATTACCACCCTGAAGTATAAGACCGTTGTCAGTTCACGCGATCAAGGTTCATTGGGAATTGTGGTTTGGCATCAGAATCGTGGACGAGGGACAGGCTCAGCGGGTGAGTACTGAAGAGTGTGCTGAGTAAAACAATTACTTACATGAAAAGCCATGATATCTTCGCATCGCACAACACAAAGAAAGAGGGTGCTGCAGGATTGTCTCAAAGGTTGTTGAACACTCGGAGGAATGATATAGGGTTGAAACAGTTCAAGAACAAAATGATGAGGCTTCACAAGATAGTCAAGAACAAAACACAGGACAGCGCACGAATGGAATTTGGACACGGACAAGTATATACCAAAACACAAAAGCCTTCCTTCAATACACTCAGACGCCCCCATTGCCGGCCTCAGACACAATATACTGACGGATGCAAGAGCGCCGAGCAAGATGCGTCGTCCAATCAATATCTACCATGGCACGCACGCATGTGGTCAACCCTCGGATCTTGGGTTCGCAGATCTCGTAGGAAGGCCTGCGCAGAAGGTGAGGGGACCAATCTCAACGGCTGAGCAGAGCACATGACGAGGGATTTGGCACGAGACTGGCTGGGGTCTGCGGTCCTCACCCATATCCGGACGCGATTCGGTATACGACGCCGGGCTGAAGCCAAAGCTACAATACGGAGTATGCGAGCATCGAAGCCGAGTAGTATAGCCGGCACTGGCCGGTGTTCAAGACAGCCGGATCACGGGCACCGTGAGAGCCTGGAGCCGTACATTGGCGAATTGGCGACGCGGGTTTCGTGGATTTGTGAACCGTAGATTGTCAAGGGACTTATTATTGAGGGCGTTTGGCGTTTAGGTATTTCGTACGGCTGCGGCCGCTTCCCGTGATCCAAGGTGGACCAATAGCTGAGGGCTCTGAGGCACATGGGCCTTTGCAGAAGCGTACGAGGCACCAATGACAAGGCGTTCGCATGGCACATGCGAAAAGCATCAACTCTGATTCACACACGACGTGAAGACTAGACGCCTACGGAATACCAGCGATCCTGACGCAAACAAAAAGCCGTGGAGAGGCACACGCCGCGGTCTTTCAGATCCAATGGCATCGGGCAGAGTTGCGCATCAGTCGGCAAAAGCCACTTTCCGGTTTCCAATATGTAACGGTATCATTAATCGTCATTGATGTTTCTTCATTCTGGTGCGGCAGTGGTGCTCGTCGACGTAGTTATAATTTTCAAACATGTGTCAAGTGCGTGGTAGAAAGAGTTTCATGGCATTCTCTAAGCCGCGAATCGTGATGTTAGACTTAGAATAGGCACGACCGTCGACACCAGAGCGAAAGAGTGATGGTCCAAGTAATGGACAAGATAATTAAAAGACAGGCGAGTTCCAATATTGCCGTATCTGCAGGCTCTTACAGAGGAGTTCTACTCTGAGATCTGCTTGACCACTTGGCACTGATGCAGATCCATCTGCGCGACGCGCAAAGAATGCCGGCTCAACAAAACCAAGAGAAAGCCCAACTTCTATACAAGCTGGAGAGCGCATGCCTTGGGAGCCGATCGGTTGCGGAGATATATACTCATGTAGCTTTTCTTGCGAACGACACTAGCCTCGGATTGAGGTAGAGACAATATCTCACTGCGTGGACTACCATCACGGGATTACATATTGAAAATACTGGCGACAGTAGTTCGTATGAGTGTTCCAGAGACGAGGCAAGCCGCAAAAGCTTTCCTCTCCAATGTTTGTCCAGAACAAATCGGGGGCTCAGATGCTGGCGTCCAATCAGCAAGCTTGATGCATTCGCGGCGATTATCTGCTTCCGGTCCCGAGCTTACGAACTCCGTATACGGAGATACCTGGGTACCTATGTACCTCCTAATGTATGTACCTGTTACCTGTATCAAGGCCAATCACAACAACCAGCATCTGTGACGTGCTGGCGCGACACGCATCACTGGATCAGTCAACCACACCATATTGAACGTCATCCATGAGATCCATGAGACGCTAACCTTCCTCAACTTCACAATGCCTATCATGGCTCCTGGATCTAGCCACGTCGGCCCAAATAAAAAAAACCCTGGCGCGATGCCGAAACCGAGCCGCAACTCCACGCCAGCGCCCGCGCCAGCACCGGCGAGCAGTTTGCCCGCTCAGGAGTTCTACGACCCCGAGTACCTCGACACCCGAGTCATCCTCTTCAAACGTAATCTTAGCTATGACGACCTCGTGGATCAGAATGCTGTTCATGCGATGGTGCCTGATTCCAAGAGTGTTGACGCGATGCTGGAGAAGCTTAAGAACTTGGTCAACGTCATGGAGAAGCGGGGAACGTTCTACGACAGAGGCATGCGAAATCTCGCCGAAGACCGAAAGAAGCGGACCGAAAACTTGGAAATATCGTTGGACGTCGAGCCAGAAGGCAAGAGAACGAAAGCAAGAAGAAAAAGGGCAGCCGAGGCCCAGGCTGATGGTATGGAGCTCCCTCCCCGACCGCATCTCGACCAAGCGCGGCATCTGTGCGATCGCATACACAAGCAGTTCTTCTTTTTTTAGCACAATTCTCCCGTTTATAGTTCTTTACAAGTTTCTATACTAATGGACGGCCAATAGATCAACCGCCGCGTATAAAGGATGCGAAGCACAAGCACACTAGAGAAGGCTCTGCTTTGAGCTCGCCATCATCGCCCACGACTGCGAGATCTCCGTCGAAAAAGGATGTGGACAAAAAGGCCAAGGAGGAAGACAAAGAGGAAACAGCGGATGTAAGTTCCGAAGACGAAGGCGCGCCGCCTAAGCGACAAGTGCCCGCCGCGCAAACGTTTGGCGAAGATCCCTCCACGTTTCCTGACCCGACCGTGTACGAAATCCGGCCGGTCCATGAGGGCATGCCAGAGGAAGAGAAAAAGGAGATTTACTCCGTGGCTGTGTACCCGAAGAACGATCTCGCAAATCTCATTGCGGGGGATCCACCCGACAGCGATTACAGTGTTGCGAAACCCAGCAGTCAGATCAACTTTTCCACCTTCTCAACCTACATCGACCCCTACTTCCGGCCGTTCTCTGAAGAGGATCTAGGATTTCTACGTGAGAGAGGCGACAGAGTCACCCCGTTTGTCATGCCCAAACGCGGCAAGAGGCACTACAGCGAGATCTGGGCGGAAGAAGACGGATCCATGGCCTTGGACATGCCTCAACAAGGTCGCGAAAAGCTTCCGCCCAATCAACCCCGAGGCAGTATAGACCACATGAGCGACAGCATCGGCGAGACGGATGCCTTGTCGATTGGACCGCTGGCTTCGCGCCTACTACAGGCACTACGGCCCGAGCATCGCTCACAACCATCCGATGACAAGCCCCCAGGCAGTGGCGCGACCAACGCAGACACATCTATGAGCGGCGACCTGAACGCAGAGGAACAAAACAGCGATGAAAAACCCAGCCCAATGCCTCCCGCCACATACATGACCGAATCATCAACAGAAGCCTGGAAAAAGGCCACACACCCCAAGCTGGAATACATGCAGGTGGACGAGCGCCTGAAGCAAGAACTACGGTTCATTGGCTTCCTCCCCCAAGAAGACTTCGACTTCGAGTACGACGGCCACTACGATGATGAAGTCGCCGGCCGGCTCCGGCTACTCCAGTCCCGCCTCAAGGAACAAATGCTCATCAACGGCGCCCGCAAGGCACGCCTAACGGACCTGGTGCGCGAACGCATGGCTAATCAGGAATACCAGACAATTCTGGAGGACCTCGATGCGCAGGTGCAAGTCGCGTACCTGAAGCGCACCCGTACCATGGGCAAGACCAAGAAGGCGAAGCGGCCGGGTGGTGCAGGTGGGGGCAGTCACTTTGTGGGCAGTGCAGCGGGCACAGCGCGGCCGGGGATTGGGGACCAGACGAAGACGTTGATGGAGCGGAGGAAGCGCTGGATTGATACGATTGGGTCGGTGTTTGATGATGAGAGCCTGAATAAGGTGCCGCGGGTGACTGATCCGGAGAGCTCTATTTTTAAGGCGGCGGATATGGCGGAGCTGGTGAAGAGGGAGAAGGTGCAGTGGGATGAGGAAGTTGAGGAAGCGTAGGCGTGGGGACATGATGATGCAGATGGGGTGATGGGTGGTGAGGAATGGGACTAGGTCGAGAGTCGCGAATGGAGAAGATTCTTCAACGTTGACAGGTGAGCCCTTTCCCCCTTGTTATTGAGTTTGATATCCTTTTTCCTCAGTATAGTTGTTTTCTTACTGGAGCCATGATTTGGTTTGCGGGCTGCTCAGGAAGCAGGGACGAGGCGTTGGGATGGACGGGAAGCGATAGTCTGGGTTTTCTTGTGTGTTTTTTTTTTCGATTTCTCCATTCATGAGAATATGCGAGCGGGTTGAAAGAGGGGCTTATTAGCGGGTATTCTTTTTTGAGTGTGGGTGCTTGGGATGTATGCCTTTACAAATTAGACGTGTTCTTCTCTCCGGGCACGGTTAGGGGAGTGAAGCTGTCTAATATCACGGTAAATACGGCACTAGGTGCAGGATTGTGCTTCAACACCCACTGACCATGAATCTCCGTGACGCTTCCAACAAAGGATCCATCTGGCTTTCTCAACGTGGTGGGATGGTGCTGCGTTTCCCAACAGATTCCAGATTGTCGGAGTACATAACCGGAAAGAAAGAGACAAGGTTGCATAGAAAATCTGGACAGATGGCTACATCATGGAGGGTTTATATTGGTAAACGTTAAATCATGCTCCAACTGTAACTCGATTGTTCCATAGCCTGTAATCCATATTCGAGTAGTTCCTGCCCAAACAAAATCGCCTTGAATAGCTGGTCTAGAAATTCGTATTCGGCCGGGAGTGTTGGTGATGTGGCACATGGATCCTGAACCCAGGATAAACGAGCGTCGAAAAGGATAATGGAGGTGTGTATTAGCCTGGAAAGACGCGTAGAGAGCACGTTTACCTCGACAACTTTTCCAACCTGCAAGTCAGTCGTCATTTTCTTGAACCCTGGTCCCTGACTGATGGTGAGTGTTGGCCCAGTTTGGCCAACGCTCGTTGGAACGTTGGATCAGACTCCTTCCTGAACTCAGCGTAAGCTGCAATCGCCTCGTGTGGCGTCCAAGATTTAGGAGCTTGTTTAGGATCTCTCAGCACTCGACAATGAGATTGGGCCGGACAATCTGACAAGAAGCACTCGCAGATTGCAACAACAGATCGTTCTGTCCCTCGTTTCTGAATCTTGCATTTCGTGGGTCGGTCCCGTTTCTGGATTTGTTACTATTTGCCATTTGCGATTGGCTTTTACATCTTGCATCTTGCATGACGCATTTGAACTCTACGGATTCGCTCCCTCTCCGGGACGAGTTAGTCACAGAACAGAGCCCACGCACGTAGCGCAGGCAATCGCGCCGCGAGCGAACAATGAGGAACAGAAGAGCTGCGAGGGGTGCTCTTTCGTTTGAAATCGCGCAGCAAGTGAAGGGCTGACTTCAATGAGGTACACTGCAGCAGTGCAGCCTCATGTGCTGAACACCTTCGTATTATGCGTACCTAATGTTACTGTACTCTGTGCAGTGTGCACTTATCGAATACATATGTATAAGGGGACTTGTCAGTGATCACATGTCAATCTGTGTACATGTGTATTTTCTCCATCCGGATTCGTCCAAGCAGCCCGCCGATAAGGATCCGGGCGGGCGGGCGGCGTGATGGACCCGAGTCTTGGCATTGAGGACAGGAAGCCAGCCAGGGTAGGGTCGTTTGCGGTGTTGGGAGAATGAACTTGGACCCGCGCTACAGTTGATCATTGTTCAAACGTGCTAGAATATTATACTACTGCTCTTCAGATTCTCAAGCTGTACCTAATGACTGTAAGCTTTTTTTTACTTCGTGGTAAACGGCCTTCCCGCATACATACCTAGTAGCCGGGAGCCGGGTTCCGGGGATTTTTTCGCCGCCGATGTACCGGGTCTTGGCAACGCACGTGCCGGTACCGGCTAGCGGGCTGGGTATGTATGCGCATCTGTACATACATACCTACCTGTTAGCTGAGGTAGATACATACCTACCGGTATGTGCACCAGATAATGCGTTTGTTGCTCCCATATTGTTGCTGCAGGGAAAAACTGGGGAAACTGGGCAAACCTGCTTGATGATTGATCGAGGTACGAGTCTTCCTGCATTGCCGACGTTGCGCTTGCGGCTTGATAGGGAGTACGTACATATGTATGTACCTGCTCATTGCAAAAGATTGCAGTGTGCACTGACTCTTTATCTCGGTGGCCGGCCCATGACCCCGTCCAATCAGCTCGCCCCCTCGTAAACAATGACATGCACGCTGACCGGACACCAGATAAACACCCGCAGAACAAGAAGCTTCTTATCTCTACCTGTACAGACTACAACGCCCATCCTCTTTGTACCATGGCGGGCTCTAAGCTCTGGCCCCTGGGGTTTGGAAATAGTTATCGGTCGTTCCGCCGGGGGGGGGGTGTGCGGCCGAAGCTCCCTTCGGCCTGTGGCCAGTAGCCTCGATTTGTTTTTCCTCTTGTGGTCTTCTCTCTTTTCTCTCGATCTCTAGTCCATCGGTGTACTTTGATCTTTTCCGACCTCGATTGCGTCCAAGTCTGCCTTTTGCGTCATTGCGTCGCTGTTTTGTGTCTGTGGGGGAATGTTCTGACCAGCTTCCATCTAATCTAACTGCTTGGGAAGTTCGACGAGCGGATTGCTTTTCCTGTTTGCATATTGCATCTGGGGTTTGGCTGGCTCCATTTCTCAGTTCAATTTAATTTCAGTTTATTCTATTTCTTCTCTTGGACGAGACGGATAAACGTATCGGAGCTTGTGGAAGCTCTGCGGGCCACCCAGACTCACGATGCATCTTGTTCCCAGGGAAGTACGTTACATTTACAATCCCCTCTCTGCCGGTTGGAGCCCCCTAGTGCCAGGATACAGAGTTGCATCGCCTTTCTTCTCTGGTGAGGAAAGACAAAAAGTTTCTGCTCCTTCTGTCCATGTTCAATCTGTATACATGTTGAATTCACATTCACCCGCTTACCGAAATGGGCCTTCCTAGCTCGACAAGCTCGTCATCTCGCAACTCGGTCTCCTCGCCCAGCGAAGACTCGCTCGCGGAGTTCGCCTAAACCACTCGGAAGCCACGGTAGGATACTTCACCAACAGGGCCCTCTTACCTCGCAACGCTAACGTAGCACATACAAGGCCCTCATCGCGAATAACCTCCAAGAACTCATCCGCGATGGCAACCACAGCGTGGCGGACCTCATGCTCCTAGGCACCACCATGCTAGGCCGCCGACACGTCCTCCCCGCCGTGTGCTCAACCCTGCGCGAGCTACAAGTAGAGGGCACCTTCCCCATGGGTACCTTTCTCGTAACGGTGCACAATCCCATATCCACTGACGATGGGGACCTCGCGCGCGCGCTATACGGCAGCTTCCTGCCCGTGCCGGACAACGAGGCCGTCTTCCCGCTGCCGCCCGCGTCGGAGTACCAGCCGGAGCGACAGCCCGGAGCCGTGGTCGTCGTCAAGGGCACCGTGGCGCTGAACCAGACCCCGAAGCGGGAGCGACGACGACTGCGCGTGACGAGTACGGGAGATCGACCCATCCAGGTTGGCTCGCATTACCACTTTATCGAAGTAAACCCGCAGCTTGAGTTTGACCGCGAGCGGGCATACGGCTTTCGGCTCGATATTCCGGCGGGTACATCAGTGAGGTTCGAGCCCGGGGATACCAAGACGGTGCGGTTAGTAGCAATTGGGGGCCATAGAATCATCCGCGGTGGGAATAACGTCGCGTCGGGACCTGTGGATATGCGACTCATCAAGGAGATTGTATTGAATATGCAGGCCAAGGGCTACGCGCACAAGACGGCACTTGACGAGGGCGATGGGAATGAGGATGTCTTTCTGGTAGATCCGCGAGGGGACGGCGCGCACATGGATATGTTGCAGATGGACCGGGCGGCCTATGCGGCCATGTTTGGTCCCACGACGGGGGATCTCGTCCGGCTGAGCAATACGAATCTCTGGATCCAGGTTGAGCGGGATATGACGAGCTATGGCGACGAGTGCAAGTTTGGAGGTGGCAAGACGCTTCGTGATGGGATGGGACAGGCTTCGGGCCGTCGCGACGCGGACACACTTGACGTGGTGGTTACGAATGCGCTCATTGTCGACTGGACGGGTATCTACAAGGCCGATATTGGCATCAAGGACGGGATGATTGTGGGTATTGGAAAGGCCGGGAATCCGGATGTCATGGACGGGGTGGCGTCGAATATGGTGGTTGGGAGTTGCACTGATGTAGTGGCGGCCGAGGGCAAGATTGTCACGGCGGGAGGCATCGACACGCATGTGCATTTCATCTGTCCGCAACAGGTGGAAGAGGCGCTTGCGTCGGGCGTCACGACGATGATTGGGGGCGGGACAGGACCAAGGTGTGTATTGTGTGTGTGTGTGTGTGTGTGTGTGTGTGTGTGTTACATATTGCATCGTGAACTCAAGCACGAATGCGTATGCGGGAACCTGCATATACACGCATATGCATCCGAGACAATGTCACTGCCACAATTGCTACTTTGCATAACGCTAACAACTTTGGCAGCGCCGGCACCAAAGCCACGACCTGTACGCCCGGCAAGAGACATCTCGGCCTCATGCTGCAGGCCTGCGACAGCCTTCCGCTCAACATCGGACTCACAGGTAAAGGCAGCGATGCATCACCAGTCGCCCTCCGCGAGCAAATCACAGCCGGGGCGTGCGGACTCAAAATCCACGAGGACTGGGGCGCAACACCAGCAGCTCTTGATGCCTGTCTAGAGGCATGCGACGAAATGGACGTACAGTGCACGCTACATACCGATACCCTCAACGAGTCGGGTTTCGTCGAACAGACCCTCGCCGCAGTCCGCGGTCGCACCGTTCATACATATCACAGCGAAGGCGCCGGCGGTGGTCACGCGCCTGATATCCTCTCCGTCGTCGGTCATCCCAACGTTTTGCCGGCTTCGACGACACCCACACGCCCGTACACGCGGAATACGCTCGATGAGCACCTCGACATGCTCATGGTGTGCCATCACCTGTCGCGCCGGATTCCCGAGGACGTGGCCTTTGCTGAGTCGCGCATCCGCGCCGAGACCATGGCCGCCGAAGATGTTCTGCACGACACGGGCGCCGTGAGCATCATGAGCTCCGACTCGCAGGCCATGGGCCGCTGCGGCGAAGTCATCCTACGGACTTGGAATACCGCTCACAAGAATAAGCTGCAACGGGGGCCTCTGCCTGAAGATCGGCTCGATTCCACCGTCAGCTCCTCCTCTAACTCGGCTTCCTCTCCGGTTTCCCCCACCGCTTCACCCACCGCTTCCTTCTCCTCCTCTTCCTCTTCCTCTACCTCCTCCTCCTCTTCCTCCTCCTCTTCCCCCGCGCCAAACGACAACCGCCGCGTCCGACGGTACATTGCCAAATACACCATCAACCCAGCCATCGCGCACGGCATCTCCCACCTCGTCGGCTCCCTCGAGCCCAACAAGCTCGCCGACCTCGTCCTCTGGGACCCCGCCCTCTTCGGCACCAAGCCCTCCCTCATCCTCAAAGCCGGTCTCCCAGCCTGGACCCCCATGGGTGATCCCAACGGTTCCATTCCCACCGTGCAGCCCCTCATCGGCCGGCCCATGTTTGCGCCTCTGTTGCCCTCGTGCAAGATGCTTTTCGTGTCGCAGGCCTGTATCGACTCTGGCGCAGCGGCCTCGTATAACCTACAGAGTCGGGTGGAGCCGGTCCGGAACTGTAGGGAGATTGGAAAGAGGGATATGTGTTTGAATGATGCGATGCCGTCTGTGAGGGTTGATCCGGAGACGTATCAGGTGAGGGCGGATGGGGAGGAGTGTAAGGCGGAGGCGGCGGATGAGTTGCCCTTGGCGCAGGCCTGGTTTGTGTATTAGGTAGAGGTGAGGGTAGGTAAATTTACCTAGGCACAAGGGGGTTCGAGGTTGGCGTATACGGAAAGTAATGTCGGGGGCGAAGATGGTGAGGCGTGCGTACCAAGCGTGGAGGAGGTATCGAGGCGCACAAGCTAAGGGGCTCGGAGAGTATCTACGGCGTTAAAGGTGTCGATGTATTATTACTATTTGGAATTTGGGGGTTGAAGATGGCAAGACATGCACACACGTATCAGGGAGCTGAGAATGGGAAGACGTCGACATATTCAAGCGGGAATGTATCAAGGCGTCTGTCTACGCTCGTGGGGTATTATGGGAAGGCGTACATGCTGGATTCAGTTTGTAAGGCGTACACATATCAGGGGGCAACACCTCAGCATATCGAGGGTCTCGCCGGCAAGGCGCACAGCGGCACAGGTATCACGCAAGGGTCACGGGTTATTTATGATGGCGAGGCGTCAACGTGTCAAAGTTGTATACATACTTATCAAGCGCTTATATATATACAAGTATTAATGATCTCTCTTGTCCTCTTGCTTTCCTCTCTTGCATTATCTTTTTCTTTTCTCGTTTATTCTCATCCTTGGATCATGTTTCTTGGAGCTTTCCCATCCTCGTTTCTTTGTATAGAGAGTACATACCAAATATACCCGCTCGGTCCTGTTCCTCGCACAGGCATGGCTTCGTTGGCACATTCCCGCTGAGCGAGCTTTGCACACACACACACACACAAACAAACAAACAAAGACACACACACATTGAATACGCTCCGTACGACCAAGTCAGAAAACAAGCATCGCTACTATCATTGCTCTCATTACAACATCGCAAATAGACCACATGCGCATGCATAGTACATACAATCCCCCGCCCCCCTCGGAACATACATGGGTGAAGGGAGCGACGCATCCCGAACCAAGCTCTCGCTCTATGACCTGTGTAAGGGAGAAAAACAAGAATGAACAAAGAAGATGTCAGCCCTCGCGAGGTAACAATCACACATATCTTCCCAGCCATGTACCGTTTCGTCCCGTTAGCCTGCAGGCTGCATCGGAGGGTATCTCATCTCCAGTCAAGCATGCATAGACGTTGTCCTCCCTCCCATTAAAATGGCAGAGATACATCAAGCCCTTGATCCCAACAACCGAAAGCATACATAAATGGAGATGCGCAGAATATATATATCAAAGACAAAGCCAACAATGCAGTACCGACTTGGGGTCGCGAGAAAAAAAAAAAAGAAGCGAGCACCCATATCCTGTTCCCAGCGCGCATGCTATACAAGCAAAAAAGAAACGAGGAAGGAGGTCATGCCTGATTGACTTTCTGACCATGGGGCGGAGGAGTCCCCGTCACATTTGACATGCCAAAGTGGCCCCCTTGTTTCAAACAGAGAGAATAGCATTGACTGTTATTGTTATTGTTGTTGTTGTTGTTGTGTTTTTTTTGTTGCAAGAGATATCGCCGCGGAGAGGCAGATCAGCGCTTTTGGACCCCTGAGCCAAAAGATGACTCGTCGCGCACGATTCAGATCGGCCGTGATGCGAAGAAGTGCACAAGAGTACACTCCTGTGATTGACTATGTGATGGCAAGAAAAGCAGCCAGTATTCGTGACATGAAATGAACTCCGAGAGGAGAAAGAGACATCTACGAGCTCTTAGTCTTCTTGCGTGCCGATTTCTTAGGCTCCTCCTTGTCCTCCGGGGCCTTGGTAGACGTGCGTCTTCGCTTCTGGACCGGGCTCGAAGGCGTAGCTTTGGGAACCTCGGGAATGATGGCGGCATCAACCGCGGGGGTAGCGGGCTTGCGCTTGCGGGACGAGGCCTTCTTGGGCGTCTTGGCGGCCGCGTCCTGGAGATCCTGC
This sequence comes from Claviceps quebecensis, assembly GCA_004016085.1. Lineage (NCBI taxonomy): Eukaryota > Fungi > Ascomycota > Sordariomycetes > Hypocreales > Clavicipitaceae > Claviceps > Claviceps quebecensis. Next base: position 65,175 of record QEQW01000057.1, read on the forward strand.
AGCTGCTCGGCAATGGCATCATTGTCGTTGGCGGGGGTCTCGACATCAACAACGGTGGCAACTTCGGCGGCGGCGGCAGCAGCAACGGCGGGGTCCTCCTTTTCGGAGGGCATGGGGATGTGGAAATCATCGGCGTACTTGAGGGCCTCCTCGTCGTCCATGGTCTTGGCTAGAGGGTTGCCGTTCTTATAGGAGTGGACGCGAGCGTTGTAGAGGCGGAGATTGTACTGATAGGCTGTGTTCCAGCCCTTCTTCTCGCTCGGGGTCATGTTGGCCCATCGGCGCTGGCCCTCTTCCTGGACGGCGCCCTTGGGGGCCTCGGTGCCTAGGTCGTTGGCAATGATGGAGCGGGCGTGCTGCATGTACAAAAAGTAAGGGGTGAGAGGCCGCTTGGGAGCGTTGGGGTCGTGAGCGCGCTTCTTGCGCTCCTTTTTCTCCTCAAGCTGGACGGCGAGCTCGCCCGGCATCGTCATCATCAGACTGGCGGCGGCGGTCTCAAAGGAGCTGAGCAGGTCGCCTTGGCCCTCGGCCGTGGCCTCGCCGAGCAAAAGATTGGTCTGGCGGACAAAGTCTTGTGTGAAGGAGCGCAGAAGCTCCAGAATGGTGCTCAGGCGGCCAACAGCCTACGCATTGTGGTTAGCGAGGGTATCAAACTTGTGCGCACTGAAAGAACATGAGCATGATGGGTATGATGGGTATGATGGGCTTCTCCGTGCAACATCGTGTCCGCCGCGGTCTGTGGCAGAACATAGTCAAGCTTCATGGTGTCGCTGGCTCGGAGAGCTTGAGGCGAAGCTCCCCCCACATGACCAACCCCATGAAGCAGCGCCGCCACCCCACACACTGCTCGATGCACCCCGCACCGAACGGCCCTCTGGAGCTCCGTGTTACAGACTCATAGCCGCACGGAGCCAGTCAACGACGCGGGAAGCCCATGCAAAGTAAACAAAGAGGCCAGGAGCGCTGGCACCGCGTCAATGTCCCACTGGGACGTGACAAAGCTCAGCAAGCGAAGGACACGTAGTCTGGGAGCTTCTGCAGGAACATTCTTGACCGTCTTGGTCCGTCTTGGTGCTCTCTTCCGTGCAAAAAAAGCGCTCAAGACGCGTCACGAACAAGCGCGCATCTGGTCGCTATTATGCAGCAGTAACAGCAGCAGCAGCAGCAGCACCACCAGGGACATGCGGCCTGCACTCTGCAAGGTCTTGGCTTGAGACGCGCATGCTCGGCCAATAGTCTCGCTTGGGATCGACACGCTGGGCAGAGGGGGACGGACATTGTAGCAGGAGACAAAACGAAAAGACATGCACGCAGGCCCAACTCACCGAGTCTCGCACTCTGAGAAAGCTCTCATTGTCGATAACGCGCTGCTGAACGGGCATAGGCAGCGTTGTTTGCGGCAGAACAGCGGCGGATGCCGGGACTGGCGCTGGCGCCGGCACGGGAATCATGGGAGCCGGGGCGACGGCGACCTTTTTGTCGTCGACCTTCTTAGGTTGGCGCGGCATAATGCAGGCTCTTTGCGTTAATTTCTGGGGACTTGAAAGCGGCGGAGGCGGCGGCGGCGGCGGTGCTTGGGGTGGCGACTGGCGCTTTGGAGCAGCGGGAGATTGAGGCGCTGCTGTTGGAGTCGCTGGGAGTCGCTGGGAGTCGCTGGGAGTCGCTGGGAGTAGCTGAGAGTAGCTGGCCTGTCCTGTTGCACGATGGCGATGTTTGTGGTGGAAGGGAGGGGAAGTTGGGGCGAGCTGGCGGTGAGTTTTGGGTGATTTGGGGCGAAAGCTGGTGGGTGAGTTTGTGCGTTTATGGTGGACGCGGTGGACGAGGGGCCTCCGGGGCTTTGGGGCTGATCTGGGAGCTGGCTGATCTGCGGGTTCTGGTTTGTGGGCGGAAGACCGCTGGGACAGGAGCAGAAGTAGAGACAGCTACGGGAAAGAGGGAGAAGAAGGGGGAGGTTTTCGGGGGCCCACGGTGGCGAGACGGCGGCGGCGCGCTAAATATGTAGGTTTGCAGAGCCTGAGCCGGAGGGTGCGCAATCACCCAGCGAGCAGCACTGGACCGTTGGGGCCCTGCTGAGACTGGCCGGGGGGAGGGGGAAGTCACAAGTGGAAGGGAGGGGAAGAGGAAACAAAGGACCAAAAGTGCAGCGCAGCTTCTGAGGGTCCCCAGAAGCTCCCCCCAAAATCTGTCTCTGTTTGGAGCAGACGACGCAGCTCCTCACGCGTTACCTGCTGTCCACAGCCTCGACCGCCCAGCCGTTCAGCCCGAGAGATCCGAGCTTGGATGCAAGAGACCAACTTTATACCTATTTCTCGTCATAATAAGCATTGATGAGTGAGTGATACTACGCAAGCACAAGCATGTATGTACATACCGCCAACTTGGCCACTTGCAGGGCGCTGGTCTGGCGTTTGGCTGTTTGTTATTGTCCAACGCGACGGGGAGGCTGCTGTGGCTAGTACATATGTACTCCGTATGTACTCCAATGTAGGTATGTACGTACATAGTAGAGTGTAATAAGCTGGAGGCTTTCAGTCACCGCCCAACAAGGCAATCCAGAGGCATGGATAGCCCCCAGCCTCTCTCCGCCCGCTGGCCAAGTCAGGCTGCAGCCTGCACGGCCACGCCAGCAGCCAGCAGCCAATAGAAGGCCAAGATGCCGTGCTCACTGCTGCCAGATCTGGTGTGTACATTTCAGACCAGCCAGCTCGTGGCACCCCGCCTTGGCTGTCAGCTGAGAGCTCAGAGGCCCCGCGTCACTCGTTTTGTGCCCGTTTGTGTCGCCTCGTTGATCTCGTCTGGTCCGAACTGCACCTGCGGCATGCAGCCTCGCCGGACAAGCGCCAGGGCCCAGAATGGTTGAGAGGATGAGTCGGAAGTGGACGGAACAGTGCCGGCCCGTACGGAGCATCAGTGGGCAATGATGGCCTTGATGAGCAGTTGAGATGAGGGGTCGTCGGCAGTGGGCCGCGTCGACTTGGCGCGGCACATCCATCCATTCACCATTGGCGTCCGTTCTACTCCGTACGGAAGTACCACTTCTGCTCACTGCTCAGTGCTCAGTGCTGGACCTAATAAATCACTGGCGCAGCCGCGGCGGAGCGGCGCCTACAATAGTACAACTACCGGTACTGGCTGCTCCATCGCGGCTCGCTGGGCTCCTTAACGTGAATGCCCTGTATCATTCGTACTTGCGTATAACTTGTCAACTGTACTCTGTAAAAGCAGCTGAAGCTCGTGTCTGCATGCTTATGGGCACTCCAGCAGAGCCAATGCCTTTGTGCTGTCGAGCATCGCCTTCCTTGTTGCGCATTGCTCCGACGCGGTACCTTGAGCCTGACTTCAGCCTGTCACCCCGAACTCACCCGTGTCGATGGCTTATTTTAGCAGACACTTGATTTACCCTGCCAACGATAGCAAAGCGTCATGACGTCCAAGCTCGCTGCCCCTCATCCGTCTCCTTAGTTACCCCTCCTGGCTCCTGGCTTTTGGCTCCTGGCGGCCTCCCGTTCAAAGCCCGACGTTTTCTAGCACGGCCTCCCCAATCCTTTGTGCTCCAACCCTATTTACGTTTGCTTTCCCATTGATCAAGTCTGTTTATCTTTCAATTCTTCGCATCTCGGTCGTTTCTGTCACAGCCGACCTATCCAATTTCTACACGCTTCAATCAAGCATCGAAATTGCACACTCGAGACTACTCGGAGTGCCAACATCTACTGACGTCAACAAGCTGCAAGTCTTTCCCATCACATTTTCTGTTGTAGGCCGATAGAAGAAAATGCTGGATTCAAGATACAATGGCCTGGTCTTGGGCTTCATCGTTCTGGTAGCCCTCGTTGGTCCGGCCGCTGCTTTTGGCGCTGGCAATATTGGCTCCACGTCCAAGGTCGAGGGCCAGAACTGTACGTCCAACCCTCCTCCGATTATCCTTCTTCAACTCTCTCTAACGCTAGTCTTGACTATCAACAGGGCGACACGGTGACATCGAAGATGCTTTACTCACACTTGCCATGGCTCAGGCCATGAAGCATAAAAAGTTCAACAAAATCATGGTGTCAAGGGTCTATTTCGGAAACTGGCTGCGCGACTACTCCCAGGCCATCGATGTCGGTACTGTCAAGACCGTTTCCGCCGAAGCGATCCGCCTGCTCCTCTGCGTTCTTGGTTTCCTGACTTTCGGCTACGGCTCTGGTGAATTCGAGGTCACTGCGGATCGTCTGGGCTGCTACCGACCCGAAGACCACATCGACAACCCCAAGAATTACGCCGATAACAAAGATGCCCGACAATATGACAATCGCCTGCGTGGCCCTATCGACGAGGGCCGCGAGCTGGCCATCGATCCTGAGTCCGGCATGAAGAACTACATTGCCAACGATCGTGTCGGAATCATGACGTCGTCCCAACACGTCAGAAATCTCTTCACTCGCTGCATCGAGCTGGGCCGCAACTACAAGAACAATGGAAATAAACCGGACCTCTACGAGGCTCTGCGACTCATGGGCACCGGTCTGCACTGCTTGGAGGGTAAGTCTTGTCCAAGATATGGTGACTCACCGGATCTCGCAAGCAATTGGGCTAATGGGCGACTGCAGATTTCCTCGCGCACAGCAACTACTGCGAACTGGCTCTGATTGAAATGGGAGAGCGAGACGTCTTTCCTCACGTCGGTAGTGAGACGCGCATGCGTCTCGAAGGTGCCAATGACGAGGTCTACCCCATTGTTACGGGAACTTTTGGAGGAGTTGACTTTCTCCATTCCGTTGTCGGTGAAGGTGCGTCCCGTGCCATTGTTGCAAACTCAATCGTTTGTCTGTCTTCTGACTGATCGTTGTTTATACACAGTATCGGATAAGATGACCCAGAACGAAATTGAAGAGCTTGAAGGCACTCTGCAGGACAGCAAGAACTCGGACACCAGCCTGCTCCGTGAGCTCCTCGACAAGATTCCCGACAGTCTCTTCGGCGGCAAGAGCCAGAAGAACCGAATTGATGAGATCCAGGGCAATGCCGCCTCGTCTCAACTCGAGAACATGTCTGTGTCTCCTCGCAACCCCGAAGAGTTCACCGTCTACGTGCAACAGGTGTACAGCCAAATTATGCCCGCCATCGAGTTCCACGACGACGTCATGAAGGGCATCACGTCTGCCGTGGAAAACATCCCCGTTCTGCCCAAGATTATCGAGCAGTTGGAAGAACAGCTCTCTCGATTTGTCTTCTCCATCATGGCCCCTGTTGTTGTGCCGCTCATTCGCCAGGTCAAGAACGAGCTGGCTACTGGGTCCGGAGAAGTGATCAAGAGCAGCGAGGATGAGCAGCACATCGTCTTCGAGAACAATCGATGCACCGATCCTACGCACTCCATGCTTTCCAAGGACCACTTCTCCAATGTAAGCTTTTTCTTTCCTCGCTTCGCTCGTTGGTGTGTGTCCGTCGGCGTTACTGAAAATTCTTCCAGATCTTGAATGAGATTGCCGGCCGCACCGCGGCTAAGATGGTGACTTGGACTGTTCCTCAGCTCATGGAAGCAATCGACAATGATGGCACGGACGTCAACCGTCTCTGCGATCGCATCATTCACGGCATCATGCACCATCCCGCCCAGAGAAACCTGGGACAAGACGGTGCATCCGAAGCTCGCAATCTCATGTTCCAGGAAGTGGAGACATGGTGGGGCGAGCTCCGCGGCGAGCAGGACTCTTACCGTCAGAAGCTGTCCCGCGACGGCGTGGAGCGCGGCGAAAACCACAAGGAGGGCGTCGACGACACGGGCCACGGACACGGATGCGCCGGCAAGCTCAAGATGCGAAAGCTCTACGGCGAGCCAGACACACTTGAAAACAAGATCGCTGGGGCTGCTGCCGACGCCATCGTCCAGGGCGCCACTGGGCTCATCTCCGATGTGGTTGAGCAGCAGACGGGCATGAAACTGCCCGCTGGTGGTCGTCCGGTCGCTGAGCCTGAGGAAGAGAAGAGCGGCTTTGGACGCTTCTTGAGCAAGGCTGGCTCTATTCTTGGAGAAGCGCTCGGAAAGGATGAGGGCACGAGCGAGGAGCGCCGAAGCGATAATCATAATGAATCGTACGCGGCAGGCCAGTCGAGCCAATCGAGTTACGGCCGCCAGGAGAACACTCAGAGCTACGGACGTCAGGAGAACACTGAGAGCTACGGTCGCCAAGAGAACGCTGGTAGCTACGGCCGCCAAGAGAACACTCAGAGTTACGGGCGTCAGGAGAACACTGAGAGCTACGGCCAGACCCAACACAGCGGCAGCGGCTACCGTCACGAGAACCGTCAACAACGGGACGACGACAATACCTACAGCAGCGGGCGCTCCGAGCACCATCGCCGGGATAACGACGATGAGGGCTATGGCCGCCAGCAGGAGAGCCACTCCCGTCGTCGGGATGACGATGTCGATGAATATGCGGGCCGACAAGAAAGCACGTACGGCGGTCGCGAGGAAAGCTACCGTCGTCAGGAAAGCTACGGTCGCGAGGAAAGCAGCTATGCCGGCCGTCAGAACGACAGCTACGGTGGTCGCGAGGAAAGCTACGGCGGCAATCGAAGCCATGGGTACCGCCAGGAGAGCCGGAACGATGACGACGAGGAACAGAGGGAAGAATATGGCGGTCGTGAGCACCATGGTCGTCGCCAAGAGGGCGGTTACGGCGGTGGCAGCGGCTACGGCTATTAAAATGTTGAAGGGAGAGACGCCGCGATGACGAGCATGGCCGGCCTGGGGTGTCTGTCAACTTTCAAGACGCGTCTGATTGGGTTTGGGTGCGTAACTTGCGCATGTGGCGCATGCAGGATATGAAACGCGTGGCGTGTGGCGCATGGGGCGGGTAGGTCAGCTGTTCAGCGGAAGCGCATGAATGATGAGACGACGCATCGAACGTTGCCAGCTTGCTTCTCACGAGTTGCACACAACGAGCGCCGGCCGCTTTTAGGTATCCAGCTGGCATTGTTGAAGGCTGGCAATGCTGATCATTGCCATTTCGTGGACTGCTGCTATTAGGTGGCATGGGGCAATACGGCCTCATGTTGGATGTACTGCTGGCTAGAAAAGAAATGTGAATTGAGATCTACGTCGTCTTGCAATGCCCTCTTGTCAATCCGCCTCTAATGAAACTGTGCGTGCATGCATTTTGTTTGTCTTCTATCCACGGACTTGAGCAGCTTGAAGGCAAAGATACCGGCCTTACACGACGTACACATTGAATATTGCTGGGAAGAAAATACATGTGGATGGAAGACCTATCTAAGTCTTCATATTCCAGCTTCTCCGTCATTGACAAACAATCATACGCATGCTTTTTCCGTCTGTCTCCTGTTCACAAATTAGCAATGTACAACCTCCTGTTCAGCTAGCTCAAACCTCTCACAAGTAAAATTGGATTGTGGTATTTTATATGTACATACAAGAGAATACAAGAGAATGTGTGGGCTTCATCAACCGTGTCGTATGACTCCTATCATAGCAAGTACTTACACCATCAACGCTTATTATGCGTATTGTATGTACAAGCTACCACCTCGAACCTGGGTTGTCTGTACGTAAGTAAACAAACAATCAAAAAAGACACCTAGCTCGATGTGACTACTCCGTATCCGTACAGCAGTGTTTTCAAAACAATAACATGGTTTACAATCCTCCTCTATGCCATGACGTCTCAATCCGAAGCACTACCCTACACGGTGACGCGTCAAAGTGGGCACACTTGGACGGGAATTTGTGCCGTCGGGCCGGCGAGGTACATAGGCCGGAGTATACATGTATGTACATACTCTGTACATATGTACATATGTACATAGTCACAGGTAGTATACATGTATGTATCATGTATGTATGTAGAAGTTTCGTACGTCTTTCGTGCAACCAAATAATGGCAGAGTGAGGAATTGCCCTGGTTCCCGAGTTGATGAGAATATGAACTGGGAATTGATGCAAGCTGCGTGCGTACAACGTCCATCGTCACCCCAGGATCCTCGAAAGCCGCGCTCAGACGAACCAGCAAGTGAAAAAGAAGCTTTCCAGGTCCTACATGTCGGCCCCCATCCGGGCTCCGGGCTTCGGGATCCGGATTCCTGATCCGAGCTCATATGTATGCTCCTACTGGCGGGTTAAATCCCCTGCCCTGCATTGTAGGTATGTACGGAGTACATATACTCCGTATACTCCGTACTCCGTACATGCGCCGGGACAGCTTCCTAAATCCGATGCCACAACCTGCTTCGCACGAGTACATAGCAGAAGAATCGCGCTGCAAAAAACGACAAAACGACGTAACGATATAATGCTGAAACAACGCCCAGTGGAGAGCGAGTGACTCGATTATGTTACCTATGTACTTCGCGCTCAGTTTTCAGGAAGTTCACCGAGCTGGCGATCCCATAATAGGGAAGAGTGCATGCCCATACTTTTGAGAAATTTTTTCGGTCGCACCAATCGTTGAGGCGGGGCTCTCACCGGTCCGAATTGCCAATGGTGAATGCGGTCGCACATGAAGCGACATTGCTGACAGCTTCTCGAACTGCGCATTTTCAAAGATTGTCGACGAAACGGATCATCTGTCCGCCTACTATGGAGTCTGTACAGTGCGTAGGGATACAACATAGGTACATACATAGTAGACCAAATCAAAGGAACCGATCTTCGCCCATTCGGGGAAATTACCCATCCTCCGTTGAACAGCCCTATACTGTGCACTAGCCGTGACCCGACCCGAGCATCACGATCTGATCGTCAGAGGGGCCACGAGCGCGATGAAAATATAGGTATGTATGTTACATGTAGCTACTACATAGGTAGCGACAACGGCAACTGCGTCAAAGAGAACTCGCGACTGGTACATACATACGGAAAAGCGGCCCACGTTTACGGTTTATCGTCGAGAGAGAAGACTCGGCCGTGTTGGTATAACGGATCGGAGGCGGCTGCAGATTGTGTCAGGGGGGGGGGGGG
>QEQW01000570.1:0-17870 GCA_004016085.1 Claviceps quebecensis
CCCCCCCCCCCCCCCCCCCCCCCCCCCCCCCCCCCCCCCCCCCCCCCCCCCCACCAGCTGCAAGCAAAAGGTGGGAGAAGAGGTGCTAACATGACGCGGTGACAAGTCAATACCAGGTATACATAACATAATAATACGCAATCTTTCCAATATCGTTCCGCGCCGGATCGCCGTTACAAAATGTCTCTCGTCTGAGGGTCCATTTCATGCAATCGATATGTGTGATGTACATAGCAACGCATTTGCGTCTATTCTACCAAGTCCCAAAAAAAGCTCGTCACTTCTCAATACATGCGGCAGCGGAGACGTCATTGCGTCTTCGTCTTGGACAGCCTCGCCCCTCCTATCAGCCCACTTTCCACCAGCATCTTCGACAAACACCACAGGTAGCAGAGCATAAACCCAGCACAGCCCACGCCCACGTTGGCCACTACCCACAGATCCGGCTTACCCAATGGTGGTGCGACAAACGCATGAACACCGTGCCATAGCAGCATGAAAACGTAAAAGGCGCCTTGGATCAGTGCCGTGGCCCATTGCTTCGGGACTGATCCTGCCTCGCTGAACGGAGCCGTCCAGCATGTGGGCGGCAATCCCACGAGATATGCCCACAGGAGCGTCAAGACCGTGTATGGCACAGCTAGGTCAACGCGACTGAGGAGCGGGAACATAGTCCAGGCGCCCAACAGGTTGGCAAATCCAACCCACGATCGAGTATCTCCATGTAGTCCCTGCTTGCCGGCAAGCAGCAACGTCATGGGCATCAGTGGGAGAAGGACACTTTTTTCGTGTACCTGGTAGCTGAAGAGGAAGAAGCCCCAAGCGGTTGTGGCAAATGTCAGGGGCAAAAGCTTCTTCTCCGGCTTTAAGAACAGAACAATATTGGGTGGCAGTACGGCCAAGAGAGTGGCTCCGAGCGCAGCCTTTGGCAGCAAGTCGGCAGGGTACTTGCGCAGCTTGACCACGACATTGAGAGCGCACCAAAAGTTGGCCACCTTGTCTTCAAACAAGCCTCTGGCAAAGGGAAACACGCGATGAATCATCTGGATCATCTGCTCAACTATGGCGTATGCACAAGAGCGCGTGTCGAGGTAGTCGGCAACAAAGGCAAACAAAGGGAGTGGCGAGGGGGGCCCATCTATGTCGACCCTCGAGTCGACTCCACGGTATCTGTCGTACAAGGCCCCCAAGATCAGGGGGAGCACGAGGGTCGCAAAGGAGGCAAGGGTGACGAGACCAATGCCGATCAGACGCACCGGAACAAGCCGCGGCCAGAAACATTTGCCAAGAAGATAGGCAAAGACGCTGAAGGCGTAATACAGTGCCATCTGCTTGAAGCCAAGTGCGGCAACGAAGAAGACGGCAGCCCACTTGTATCGCTCGGCCAACATACTGTTGATGCTGGCCAGGACCAGCCCTAGCATCACAGTGTTGTACTGAAAATGCACGTGGTCGATCAGCATCGTGGCGGGCTGCATGAGGATGGCGACCAAGGCAACAGAGCTGGTCCATGTCGACACTCCGCTCAGTCTGCTATACCTTCGAGCGAAGACAACAACGGCAGGAACGTAGATGATGTACTCGGACACGAGCACGGTCGCCCTCATGAAGATCTTGAGCGTTGGATCGTCGGAACCTCGGGACGAGAACAAGGCAAACCAGGCCGGCTCTATTCGACCACCAATCTTGCCCATGACCCAACTGTGATATGCCGTCAAGGGAGGATAATCAAGACCCCACCACTGCAGGTCGTGGAAGTACCACTGCGAAATCGGCAATTGAGTCGTAATCTCCATCCAGTGTCGTTGCGCTTCGTAGTCGCCAAACATGGGAGGTCGCTGGAAGCCTAAAGAGATTGCCAGTCAGCCTTGGTCGGGAGAGAGAGATTGATCCTATCGGCTCGTTTTTCAGTCGTACCAGAGTATCCCCAAAGTCCAGCAGCCCAGCGGAACAAGCCAGCTACCATCAGGATAGCTGGGAGCACCTCCCATTGTGTCAACGAAGTCCGCGCTGGCCAAAGAAAAGCGGCCAGGGGAAAAGATGGAGCTCTCACGAGAGCGTCGGATCGCATTCGTATGAGCGTGTCGCTGCCATTGCCGCCATCCCTAACTTTGCGCCTGGGCTTGCGAGGGGAAGGGCTTGCCACAGCCATGGTGACGACGCGGACAAGGTCGAGGTTGGTGCGGCCTCGTAGTGGCCATTGACTTTGCGTGTTGAAGCCTGAAGGTGTGGGCTGTGGAGTTGCAAGCTGTCTGGTTTTGTGCCTTGGGTTTCAGACGGTGACAGCCGCTAGCAGGGTGTCAGCCAGGTGGCGGCACGGCGATGTTAGTGGCTGCCAGCTGCACGTGCACCTGCCACCGAACTGTGAGCTGTGATTCTGTGAACTCTGTGAGCTTTCGCCAATTCGGTGCTGCGTGCATAATAAGTACCGTACAGAGAGTCAACACCACTACCAGCGAATCGGCCATTGAGTCGGCCACTTTGCGCGACCTGCATGACATGACATGGCATTCAGTTCATCGCAAGTGGTAACTTGGCTATGGACACAGCTGTAACGACCCAAAGCCCGGCCTTGCTGCGTATCACCCGCCATCGCGCGAATCTATTGTGTGTCTTCGATGCCCCTTGTCGAGTTCTCGTTCTCTCCTCCTTAATAATAAAACCCGACCGGCGAACAATCCATAGGCGGAGGCATCCTCCTTAGGCTCGCCCGATTAGCCTCACACTTGCTATTCCGAACGGAAAATGCCCTTCCCCTTTGTTCTTCCGACGACGTCTTCCTTCTCCTTTTCGGCCTGTTTTAGCTGCGACTCGCATCCGTCTCTACCTCTGACCACCAGTGGTCGACGCGGGGTCGTTCGAGATGCCCTCAAGAAGCACAAGCGCCTGCCGCCAACGTCGCGCGTTGGGAGTCTAGGTACCGTCATCGCAAGCATTGATGCTTACCTGCCATATCTCCTGGCTGTGGAGGCCGGTGTTGGCTCGCAGAGCCTCCAAGCTGGTCAGGTAGTCAAGGTCGTCATGAAAGTTGCGCCGTCCATGACCTGGAGGCCGACGCTGTCCGAAGACATTGTACCAGGGAGGGAGCGGTCTCGCGTCAAGATCAATTCTCTGGAGTACGAGATATTTTTTGTCCTGACTACGTTGGCATATGCGTATACGTTGATGGCAAGAACGACGTTGCAACCGCTTTATGCGATCAGCACCGAATTCTTGCCAGATAAGGAGAGGACCACGGCGATTACAACGGCAACCAGGCAACTACTTGATGCCGCATCCATCTACGATTACTTGTTTCGCCGCAGTCAACGTATGTCGAGCCCGGTACCTTGTGTAGACGTGGCGCCTACGACGATCAAGGCCTTGTCCTTAGTGTGCTTGGCCGACGCCACTCTCCTGGCCGTTCTGAAGGACGACCCGTATCCCGCGGCTGTGGCCCAGGGCAGAAACAAGACAGACAAGGAGTGGATGTTCAAGTCGCCCGACATGCCCAGAGTTCGGGCTCATCTTTTCGCGAGACTATGTCTTGCTGCCGCCGACCATGCCTCCACGGCGTTGTCATTGCTACAGTCTTCCGGGTCTTCAGGCTCTCTCGACAAGAGCAAGGTCACTCCAGCCTTGCTTCGATATCTAGAGGACCTCCGACGGACAAGCCGTGCCAAAGCTTGTCGATTCTTCGGCGTCGATGCCGAGATTGGCGGTCAGACTGCCGAGGGTATTGGCTGGTTGCGCGTCGGGCTTCATGAACTTGGCGTGGAGTCGAAGGATCAGAAGAAAGGCTTCAGTCTCAGCCGCTTGAGGCAGGACATGAGTGAACGACGCGAGGACCGGCGCGTAGAGAAGGATTGGGAATGGGGCTACGACGCGGGTCGACAGGAAGAGACTAGGGTTATTCAGCTGCTCGACGTGAAATGGAACAAGATCAATGACACTGTAAGCTACCGCCGTTCGGGCCGTCCCGTTTTTTTTTCTTACTTGTTGCTTCTTTTTTGACCCCTTCTTTTTCGATTTCTTTTCTCCATTTTGCCTTCTTCCACCAACTGCACGTTTTGACAAGTCCTGCAGATAAACACTCAAGCTATCCCACACATCAACTCTCTCCTGACGAAAATGCCGTCTGGTCGAGAGGTACACACCGTCAAGCCGTATGAACCTTCGGTTCTGGACAGAGAAGAGGTCAATGCCATGCGATCACAACCTGTCGGCGAAGAGGATATCGCCGACGATGCCAGTTCAGATGAAGAGAAGGGGCCCTCGAACGCACCAGGAGCTTTTCCAGGCACCGCCGCGAATCGTAGCTCTCGGAACAGCAATAGGGGGAATATTTTTTACTAGCTAGGCATGATAGCTGTGTTTCTTAGAAATGGGCCCTGAATGCCAAGACATTCGAAGTATAAAGTATTCCTCCCCCCCCCTGTGTATTTGAAGCTCATTTCATGTATCCATGTCCCCCCCTCGGTTCCATTGTCAAACTGAGCTCTGGAACTCCCATCTTGGCCCCGCGCCGCTCTGCCCATCCAGTCTGATTTTGAAAGACGTCTGTCTAGACCAGGGTCTGAACAGGAAGCTCACTCGTCGTGGTCGTCGGACAAGGCGGCTTCACAAGGTTCCACGGCCTGCAGTCCGGAAAGCACCTGGTAGTGTTCACAACAATAAGCCAGACAGCCTCGCGGGGTATGAACGGAAAACAAAAAGGATTGTCTACTTACCCCCCATACATCATGCCACACTCATTTATAGCATCCACGCAAATGATTCTCGCACTGCAGTCATCCGTGGGGCTCGGTGTGGGCACCTCACGCGGAGGCAGTCTAGCCGCTTTAGTGACGATCTCACAGAACGGCATCTCCGGCGGCGGCTCCTTGCAAGGGTTGAAGCAACTATTCCAGACTCATGTTAGCTATCCAGACTTGCGGTTTCCCAAAAGGTATTATATGAATATATCTCCATAATCCTTATGACCTGTCGAGAGACCGTTTGATCTCTGCCTCCCGGTCTTGTCTGCTCAAGTCTCACCTTTCGTAGTAAACACCACATTCGTTCACGCCGCTAAAGCACTTCTCTTGGCACATCAGTCCATCTGGGGCTGGGGCAGCGAGAGCCAGGCTACTGGCAAAGAGGGCGAGGAGGAGCTTCATTCTGCAGTTGAACTGAAGTAAAGTAAAGCAAACTGCGCAGTTGTTGGCACAAGTAAGAAATTCAGGCAAGGTAGATTGCTAATGAGTCGGATGCAAGGTAACAAACATGTCAAATTGTCATCGTCAAAAAAAACGTGTGAACAGTGAGCAGATTTATACCCCTCTCTCTTCTCCGTCCTTTCTTCCCCTCCATGATACAAAAAATAACGAAAAGGGAACCCCTCGTAGAAATGTCTCAACCTACGACAGACAGGATTGGCGCAGCAGAAAGCGTCTCGCTTCAGGACAAAGTACGTACATCACAGCACGCACAGCATAGCTTCGGCAAATCAGGTAAAATGACATCACGGATCCCCTTTCCCACGTCAGCTTGGTCCGGCAACTATTGAAGACAGATGTTTTTCATCCCGTTGGTAGAAATCTAGGTAGGTTCCCCGAGGGCCGAGGAGACTAACTTGCAGCAAAACGCAGCCTGTTCCATCATTTGTGTCAGACTAATCACCATACGGCACAGGCTTCACTTCATATCTTGTCCAGCGGGACCCGGGTAGGTACCCATGTGGGATATTGGCAATTGCATCATCTGACAAGACACGCCAAAGAGCGGAGCGAGGAGCATGATGTCGCAGATGCACGTCAGCAAAGAAGCAAGCCGTCTCTACGCGAGACAACTCATGTCACGCTGTTGCGATCCTGGATCTCGTGGACCGTGGTGATCTAGATGGGAAGTCGGGGTAAGCGATTTGGGACCTGTTTCTCTTCATCCCATCATTGTGGAACTTTTGACGTAGATATGCTAGTACCTTGACGTAAGCCGCGACGGGATTTGACTCAAGAAGCCAAGAGCGCTGGTCATCAACTCGTGCTCTCGGCACTTCTCTCATGCGGGGATGACGGAGTGATCTCCTATCTACATACCCGCCGCCGCTGCCTTTTGTCACAGATCCCTCCGTCCCTGTCGCTAATAATGCTGGACGTGTTTTGGCCTTTATTCCAAGCGTGGCGGTTTACAAGACACCCAAGAGAGACCGGTTTTGCTATCGGCTTCATTCTATGTGCATACCAACCACTGGCCTCGGGATTGGGAAGGGATGTGATGTGATTTGGCATGACGCAAAGCGTGACTTCGTTGCGGAGGAATGTACGATGTAGTCACGGCTTCTCTTGGCGAGACGAGTGATTGCGTAGGCAAAGTAGATACACAAGACTGTGCAGTTGTTGCTTATACGCTATACTACCCGAGATAATAAGATCGAGGTGGAGAGTACACAAGTGTAGAACAGAAGTTGGACTTGTAGTGTGAACAAAAGAAAAATAGTATTTGAGTCTGCTATTCTACCTCTCCCGTCTCTACCCGTCCCGTCGTGCATAAGTACCCCTTTTGGAGTGCCGCCTTATATAGTGGGAAGGGAGGGAGGGGCCTTTTCGCAGGCTCCTTACTTCAACCACCCCTACCAATCGTTCCGCTCTTACCAGAAAAGCTCCTGGACACCCAATCGTGTGACAAAAGAGATATACGCGTAAATTTGTTTAACGAAAATCATGTTTCAACCGACCGCCGGCCGCAATGCCACCCAATATACACCTCTCAGATCACGACAGCGACATTTGCTTCTTGATCTCGGCAATGGCCTTTCCTGGGTTCAAGCCCTTGGGACACGCACGCGTGCAGTTGAGAATAGTGTGGCAACGGTACAGACTCATGCTGTTCTCCAAGTTGGCGCGGCGTTCGCCCTTGCGCTCGTCTCGTGAGTCGGCCAACCATCGGTACGACTGAAGCAGGATAGCAGGTCCGAGGTACTCCTCTGAGTTCCACCAGTATGAGGGACACGATGTTGAGCAGCAGGCGCAGAGAATGCACTCGTACAAGCCATCTAACTTCTTGCGATCCTCTTTGCTTTGGCGATATTCCTTGCCCTGTGCACAACAAAAGCATTAGCACATTCCACTGTGGCGATCGAACCAAGGGTAGTAGAGATGAAACCTACATCCGGAGAAGGGGTATCACGCTGAAGATAGGGCTTGATGGACTTGTATTGCTTGTAGAAATGGGTCAAGTCGGGAACGAGGTCCTTGACGACGTAGGTGTGTGGCAGCGGATACAGCTTGACGTCACTAGAGCTTTCCGCAGGAATGCGGCCTGTCATGAACACAGATTAGTCTTGTTTTTCCTCTTTCTACAGCAATTTTTTTCCTATGAGAGACGGGGGTCTTCCAGGAGCCGAGAACATACAGAGGCAGGCCAATGTGTTCTGGCCGTTGATGTTCATGGCACAGCTACCGCAGATACCCTCTCGGCAACTTCGGCGGAACGTAAGAGTAGGGTCCAGCTCGTTCTTGATTCGGACGAGGGCATCCAAAACCATAGGTCCGGTCTTGTTCAGGTCGATTGTGTAAGACTGCATCTTGGGCTTTTCGGTAGGGGAGTCGGGATTCCATCTGTAGACCTGGAAAGTCTTCATGTTGGGCGCCTTTTCCTGGGGAGCCTCGCCTACAGAGGCCATTGACCGCGTGAATACGGTGCTGGGGCGCATGGCTGTCCTCATGGACGAGCCAAGGATTCGAGTCGAGGTGCGGAGAGAAGCCATTTTTGCGATGCGACGAAGAAGCTCGGAATATCAAGAGTGCGCGAGGCAAAATTGGAAGTTGAGGGCGAAGAGGCCAGTCAGATAGTAGTCGCGGACTGAAGAGGTATGTCGATGTGCCGCCACTGGGGAATGACGCGTGTTAGAACGGCTATGCAAAGAGTCTGTGCAGAAACGTTGGTGAGTATGTACGTTAGGATGATTGGTGAAAGTGATGTTTGCCTCTTCAATTTGGGGAGCAAGTTGCCATCCCTCGGTTACTGGGACCTGGAGCGCAAAGTATCCGGCAGCCAATCAGAGACACGTTATTGTCAATTCGGCTAAGAGGGAGAAAGCCGGAGGAACGCCATTGCGCTATCGGGGCCACTTCGGGTAATAACGATGAAGGTGTCACGAGAACGGGCTGGTCAGTGGTGACGCAGTGGACTTTTCCTTCTTTCCTACAAATAAAAAAGAGTATAAAGTACTGTACCTACCTGTACGATGTTCTCAGAGCAGCACAATGCCGCGTCGACCTCGTGTCGCGACGAGTACCAGAGGTATGCACAAACATAGGTACATACATAGCCACAAAGAGCAAACTCAGGAACCACGAGGCTTCTTGGTCACAGTGCCACGTGCGGCAATCGAACTTCTTCATTTTAGTCTCCCTTGCCCTTTGTTCCATGCATCTCATCAATTATTGACGGTTTGCCGCTGGCTACGACACAAGAGCATCAGAAGCTGCCCATGCCCTACTGCGTTTCATTTCGTCCGAACAGAGATGCATACTCAAATTAGGCTCTCTGTATTCGTTCTTTGAAAGCTGATTGCTCAGAGCGCTGTACGCCTCGATACACTCCAGCCTCCAGCGATAGCCTGACTTTTCACAATCGTCTTCCCCCTATCCGAGGCGATAGGTACCTACCATGGGTCGGATGGTGGATATCTTTCCTGAGCCCACAAGCCGCTACATATCGTAAGCCGCGGTTTTTTTTCTACATTTCGTGGTCTCTAATTCTAGCCTTCTCCGTACATACATAACTAGGCCAATCCGGTCTCGCCTCTTTTTGGCACGTAACGACGAGTTGGCAGATCTCGTGCGTACAAGGCCAACCCATAGATGGCTACTGTAACCCCCACCAGGGTTGCGACTGCAGCAACAAGGACACCTTGGCGGATGTCTGCCGGAGGAAGTATGCATCTTGTCTCATTTTCCGTATTTCCCCAATCCCTTGAACCATGTCGACGACGGACTTTGGAGGCTAATGCGGCCCAAAGTCTCCTCTTCACAGTGCAGGAGCAGATTTTTTTCTACGGCAGCCTCAACACACAGGAAGGCCGACGGTTCGCGATTCACGGCCCTCCCGTCAAGTTCATCTACATCATCACGATCATTATCAACATCCTCCTCTCCTTCGCCGCCCAGATTCAGCTACCACATCGCCTCATCCTTTAACGGAAAGGACCGCCGTTACGATCGATCAAGTCACGTATTCCACTTCAATCCCTACAATCGCATACAGCCCCCGCGCAGCCGCCGGCGATCTTCTCGCCCTGATTCCGGCCAAGATGCCTTCTTCGTCAGCCGCGTCCAAGACACTGGCTGTGTCGCATTCGGCGTTGCAGATGGGGTGGGTGGATGGGTGGACTCGGGGGTAGACCCAGCTGATTTCGCCCACGGACTCTGCGACTTCATGGCCGCTTCGGCATACACATACGATGCAGTCCAAAACGGGTGCCCGACTGCGCGGCGCATCATGCAGACAGGCTACGATGCCCTATGCAAGGACGGGTCAGTACAAGCCGGTGGAAGCACGGCCTGTGTCGGTGTCGCGGCGCCGGACGGCACTCTAGACGTGGCGAATCTGGGCGACTCTGGATTTTTGCAATTTCGCCTCAATGCCGTCTATGCATACTCAGATCCGCAGACTCACGACTTCAACACGCCCTTCCAGCTATCGCTGGTGTCGCGGCGCCACGCCGCGCTCATGGCCGTATTTGGAGGCACCCAGCTTTGCGACTTTCCGCGCGACGCAGACGTGTCGCAACACCACGTGCGCCACGGCGACATTCTGATGTTTGCCACCGACGGCGTCCTCGACAACCTCTTTCGACACGATATCCTCAAAATCACAAGTCGCGTCATGGTGTCCACCGGCGCATGGAAAAGGTCACCGTCAGGTGGCGTCATCGTCGCCGACACCATCGGCTCGCTCATTAAACCTCCCGCCACTGATACAGGCGAACCCCCAGAGCTTGAAGGCCGAACTGCCCGGACCAAATCCGTCACGACGCTACAAAGCCTACTGGCAACCGAGATTGTCGGTGCTGCGAAAGCTGCTAGCATCAACACCAAAGTCGACGGGCCGTTCGCCAAAGAAGTGCGTAAATACTTTCCGCGCGAGCCCTGGCGTGGTGGCAAAGTGGACGACATTTGTGTCGTGATCGCGGTGGTCACAGAAGATTCAAGCAATGCTCGAGCCAAGCTGTGAATTAGAATTTCATTTCAGTGTCATTTTTTTCCAATCTTTTCTTTGCCATTATTGTGTTTCTCTCACTGGGCTCGAAGGGAAGGGCTTTTCCAATCAAAAGAATGGCGTTTTTGACTATGTATAATGTATTGGTTCAAGCATATCTGTGGGTCACAGATCTTGTTTGCACATGATGCGTCGGTGTTTCTCATGTCTCTCACGGTATATTTTGAGGGATCTGTAACTTAGTTGGGATTATTTCAACGTTTTTGATTACACGGGTTCGGGGCGCAAAGGGGCTCATGGGGCATTTCTCTGTAATAGTTGAACTTCCAATTCTCATCATGCTTGCCCTTGCGGTGTTTCCAAAGACCATTGCTTCAAAGCCGAAGACTGCAGGACGTTACGCTCTCACCGGTGGTTACAACAGCCAATGGACTGGCCTGTCCAAAGACGATCGTAAATACCGTTAAGCAAATTCTGGAGATTACTCACCCCAACATTGTTCAGTTGGGCATTCCTAGAATGCAATATGGTCTGAATTTGTACAACTGAAGTTATTGTTTGTGGTGGTCCAGAATCCAGATACATCATACATGCCTAGGTACCTACATACCTACCTTAGGTACCTGGTATGTAGGCTCAATGTGGCGGATGTATATACATACGTACCTCTATGAGCTTATTATGTGGTTCCTGATGTGAACCGTGCCACTGAAAACCGAACTCGCGCTCAACGTCATGATGTCATCTCCTGAGCGACAAATCAAGTAACAACGCCGCGGGTATGTAAAATGTAAAAATGTAACAGTCAGTGTCGGCGACAAGACTCCTTACACCATGAGGGTAAAACGATCGGTAAAATTATGGACGTCTACATCGTAAGTCAAACCCCGACCTCAGCTGCTGGCTCATTGGAAAGATTAGCGCCCGAGATAGCTCATACAAGACTTCGCAGGCCGGCGCCCTCGCCGCCTTCACCGTAGATGTACTCGTCTACCCTCTCGACACGATCAAGACGAGATTTCAAAGCCAGGACTACGTCACCACCTATGCATCCAACAAGCAAAATGCACTCGCTTTGAGGGGGCTATATCAGGGGATAGGAAGTGTGGTGCTGGCCACTCTACCAGCATGTGAGTGCTTTCTCTTCCTCCTCTTTTTCTTCCAATTCACATTGTCACCAGGCCACTTGTTTTAGAATGAACATCTGACCGAATCCACGCCAGCCGGTCTCTTCTTCTCAACCTACGAACAGGCCAAGATGGTCATTGGGAATGCCCTTCCCATGCATGAGTCTCTCGTGCATTCATCCGCATCGGCGGTTGCGGAGATGGCTTCATGTCTGGTCCTTGCACCGGCGGAAGTGATTAAGCAGAACGCTCAGATGCTGCGCGAGAACAGCGGCTCATCATCATCATCATCATCGTCGTCGTCGTCTTCTCCTTCTTCTTCTTCTGCAAAGGGAAAACTATCAGGATTGGCGCAAAACTCCACCTCTATGCAGGCCTTCCGTCAACTCGCGGGAAAGGATGGCTCGCGAAGGAGACTCTTCACGGGGTACACCGCGCTAGTGGCGCGCAATCTGCCCTTCACGGCACTGCAGTTCCCCATATTTGAGCAGCTGCGCTCCTGGGCCTGGAGAAGGAGGACGCTCGATCGGCCACGAGACCAAGCGAGAGGCATTGCAGAGACGGGCGTGATTGCGGGGGCCAGCGCGGGAAGTGCTGGTGCTGTGGCGGCCTTTATCACGACGCCGAGTGATGTTGTCAAGACGAGGATGATGATCACGGCGGGCAAGGCGAATAGCGCTGGGGCCTGGTCTGTGGTGAAGACTGTCTATCGCGAACGAGGGGCCAGGGGCTTTTTCCGAGGGGGACTGTTTCGATCGGGGTGGACGGCTATAGGGAGTTCGTTGTACTTGGGGACGTATGACGCTGCCAAGGCGTGGTTACAAGGGCGGAAGCGAGGGTCGTTGGACGATGAGGGGATACTGTGATGGCAATGTTTGTATTGTGAGGTCTCGTGAGCGGTTGATGCTAAGAACACAAGCACGCACAGGAATACAAATGATCTGCACAGCTACCATCGCATCATGCGAACAAACAGGTATGAGCGGCTTTGCAGACTGCAAGTGGGTTGTGACAAGAACGGCGAGAAGAATGGCGGCAACGAACGGGACTTTGCACATACCTCCATACGGGGTGCAAGTATTATTTATGTTGCAGCAATCCATGACATTCACCTACCTATGTTGTATTTGGCGTCGCGTAAGCGCGCACCCTGACTGGCCCAGGATGTTTGCTTCTTCGAGGCAATCAGTTTTCAATACAATAGTGTGGATAGAATATGATCAATGTCTGTTACCTCCCGGCTGTCGATAGTCGATACAATGTGATGAAGCCCGCGTGACAAGAGCGAGAAAAGCATAGCACATGCCGCCCGGATTTGGTGTCCCACAAGTGTGACTTATGTGATTATAGTTTTCTTTCGTGATACCAGTTGCGAGTGCCTGATATGACTGCCTAGTATTTCTACCTGGTATTTCTGCCGCTGTCTTTCGAGTACAACAACTTAGCTAGTTACATCTTCACCCATGCTGCTGATTGGTGTGTCCTGCTGCGATGTAATAGGTACCCTCTCCCACGCTTAGTGCATGAGATTCCAACAGCGTCGTGCCTGGCATACTGCGGCGGTTGGCATATCCTCTCCCCTTCTCGATGACTCCCAGGCCAGCTTCGTGTCAGCTGCCGAGATGGCCGGCCCTCTTGAGTTTCTGTGCGCGATATAACACTTGGCGGTCTGAAACTCGCTATAGTCGTCCCATTGGTCACTGCTCCGGACCTTGCTGTTTTTCTGGGGTTCCCCACGCGGCCCTACTTGTACGTAGCTACGGATGTGTAACATGAAGATACAAGCTTTCAGTCTTATGCACGGCCATAGACGATACAAAGCGGAATATGTTCACCATTCGCCAAGAGTAATGTGATACAGACTGGTCGCTCGAATGCCAGCTCTGCCCAGTGGCAGTGCCACGAGATTACGTTACCGTTATGATGAAACACGTACCACATATAGTACATGTATGGCTGGGCGTCAGTAGGTATTAGCAAGCAACTCCCGCAGCTATTTGGTTGTATGACTTGTATGAAACTTCTGCGCCCGGCTCGACAGCGCACCTTATTTTGACGTTCGCCACACATGGAAGCCCTTTCCTGGTGAGCATCTGTTCCACGACGTGCAATAGCATCACCTTATACATAACCGTCAGTAAAATGGTGCAATTCCAGCGATGGTGTGATTCAGGGTCAATTGTCGTGCCCTTCAGGGGCCCACCTGGCGTCGGAGATCTGACAATCTAAGTGGTGGTGCGGGGTTTGAGGCGGCGACGCCTGGGCGCAGGAACAGAGTCGGTCGTTTCGAGTGCCTTTCTCCAAATGCTTCTCGTGGGATCCGTCTCCAACGTTGGCGCGAAGTGTTCGGCAAGGACAAGATTTCCATCCGAGTCTGGGGAATCGTCTGCGATCAAACGGTCTTAGGGACCATTGCCATTGATGCTTCTGAGTCTCGACCGCCGGATCCAGAGATGAGGTCAACGGGATACACACGACTTCGTACCTGCATCTGTCATGATAATGAGTACCAAAGGGGGATCCGCTACGCCACTGGGCACAGATCAGTACTTGACTTTTGCTGATTGATCAATGGCGAAATCATTCGCTCCGAACACCTCATCGGTGCTTTGCGACCCTTTGTGGCACTCTGACTGGTCAGCAGGTACAGATTGATATCTCTCTGCCCCAGTACCCCATCATCACTCCGTACATTTGCCTGTTGATCACCGTAGGTTGCGCGAGCTTCGTGTTGGATGTCGTGGATCGTCTTTCTATCAGGGCGGTGTGGTAAGTCGAGCATCTCCTCTTGATTGCGCCACGTCCGACATGATTTTCTTAAATTGCTCAGAGATCCTCTCGCTAGTCACTGGTAGCCAGAAATCCCATATCTTTCTTGTAGTCAACTCCAAGTCTAGGATTCAACTTCTATCGCAGCCCCGACTTCGCCTTATCCCAGAACGTTTAGAATTTCGCAGTACTCTTGCTTGTATACTTCCTCTCTTCATCAAGCACAAGGGCACTGGCTGGAAAAGCCGAAATTCGCCGCTCTTATAAGTTATCGATATGGCGGTCCCTGGGGTCAAGATTGCCCTCCCAACCGAGGTGCCCAGTTTCTTGCGAGAGAAGCAGGCCATTTCTGAGATCCAGAATGGCCTCTCGGACGAAGACCACTTCATCATCCAATCACCATACACGGATAGAGACCATTTGCTAGACTTGCGTACAGTAGACAAAGAGAACGCTCTTCTATCCAGGGCGCTGTCAAGGCTGAGGGCGGTTCGTGAAGACTACGCCACCGCTTCGTACAACGAGTCGTTCAACTGGCCAGAGGTCTTTGATGAGTTGCGGCAGCTCGTCGCGAAGTCCGGCCAAGGCTTCAAAGAAACCTCGTTTTATATCGTTGCTTTCAGGTCCCAGATCAAACCCAGCACGGATTACAGTCACCTCGGTGCATTGGACAAGGCTGCCCACGCCGAAGCAATAGCCAGTGGTGGCTTTCTCAAGTAAGTTTTTGTTCCCTGATTGGCGCTTCAATATCCAGACATGATACAGACAGTGTTGACCGCTTCAAAGGTATTGGTTTGGATCTCCCGACGTCGAGCTGCGAAATCTCGCAACCTGTGTTTGGAGATCTCGTGGCGATGCGATAGAAGGCGGCAAAGGTCCTTCTCATCGAAAAGCTGCCGGCGCCACTCGCTCTCTGTATGCTTCCTGGAAAATCGACCAACATCGATTGACGGTTCGCGACAACGTCGACAGCTGGGAAATCACTGGCTGGGAGTGAGTCGAAGGTATAATTTTGCGCTTTTTCGGGTTACTTGAAACCATCTGCCCTTTTTTCACGATGGTAAACATCGATTCTGCACATGCGAGGCGGTCTCGTCGATTTTAGTTTGCATTGAAGAGGCTAGCATAGACGCGTAAACGCATTTGACAGCAAGCGAAGTCCTACATTTCTATAGTCAATACCATTAGATTTTGCAGCCGAGAAACACCGTGTACTGATCGCTATGTCGAGAGTTCGCATAATGACCCCTCCTATGTATCTGTGAATCTGTATTCGAGGGTGACGTGAAGGGCAAGATCATGCCTGCAACAAGTTGTTGTGTTGGGAGCCGAGATGTTTTGCACTCATTCAACGAGATTCTGCCATGCCTGACCGCTTTTAGCCCACAACACCCAACCCACAACTCGGACACGCAAAAAGTTCGATATTCTAGCATCAGGACTATTCTTCGTTGACAAACCCCACCATATTCAACGCGCCATTTCCTGCCCTTGTGCGTACGGAACAGACAACAGACGAACGGACAAAATGAGCGATTCTCTAAAAGATGCGCCCTTCCAGGCCGTTCAGGTCGAGGCTTTGGTAAGTTCGCAGCATCACCAGCGTTTGCCCCACCCCGTGACCCTCACTCAGGTTCTCACACGGAAACATCACAGGTCATCATGAAGATTGCCAAGCATTGCTCCTCGACTTTTCCTACGATTGCGACCGGCGCCATCGTCGGAATGGACCAGAACAACCTCCTCGAGATCACCAACACCTTCCAATTCCCCACAGTCGAGCATGTCGCCACTGAAGGTCACCAGCAAAATGACAACTCATCGTCCGCCGGTGCTGCTCCACGGCAAAAGGCTAACATCTCCTACCAAAACGAAATGATTCGATACTTGAAGGAGGTCAACGTTGACGCAAACAATGCCGGGTGGTACACGAGTGCTACTATGGGAAACTTTGTCAATATGGGGTTCATCGAGAATCAATACCACTATCAGAAGGAAAATGATAAGGCCATTGCTCTCGTTTACGATACCAGCAAGAGCTCACAAGGAAACCTGGCCCTGAGAGCATTCCGCTTGACCAGCGCTTTCATGACCATCTACAAAGAGGGGAAATTCACCACGGAAATGTAAGACTTTTGTTCCATCTCATCATGTCTCATTCGAGTTAGGCGTCAACGCAGAAAGACAGAACTAACCTCTTTGTTCTTGATAGTCTGCAAAAGTCAAAGCTCACTTTCCGTAATATTCTCGCCGAGCTGCCCATCACCGTGCACAACTCGCACCTCCTCACAACATTCCTCCACCAGATGCCTGCTTCGCCACCGACCGGTGAAATCTCTCCGCCAAACTCCATCTCTGATATCAAGCGAGACGCCATCAAGGCCCCTCTGCATCCTTCCATCGACAAGTTGGATCTCGCCATTGATCCCTTCCTCGAGAAGACTTGCGATCTACTGCTCGAGAGTATCGATGCACACTACACCGACCTCAACAACTTCCAGTTCTATCAGCGCCAGGTTACCCGTGAACAGGCCAAGATTTCGCAGTGGCAGGCGAAGCGAAAAGCTGAGAACGCTCAACGCGTCGTGGCTAAGCAGCCTCCTCTGCCTGAGGACGAATGGCAAAGATTGTTTAAGATGCCTCAGGAGCCCAGCCGTCTGGAGGGTATGTTGAACGCCAAGCAGGTTGAGCAGTACAGCAAGCAGGTTGATGCTTTCACCTCAAATGTTAGTGCCAAGATGTTTGCTGTTCGGGAAAACTTGTTGCCTCAGTAAACAGTTCTATGGATGCAAAGCAACATCGGCTTGAGCATGCGTAGACGATGGGAGACTTTTGGGAAGGAAATGGCACCAGTTGGTAGGTAGCATCAACGGCGTTCCGGATATAGTGGGAATGTATTGAAAGTTTCTTTTGTCTAGAATTAGCGACAAGAGAACCATTGACTTGGTATTTCAAGTGAGCACTCATTGTCTCTAGACGAATACAGTTTTTACGTGTGTCTTGTCTGCCAGTGCTGCTCCCACTCCCTAGAACATCCTAATGATGCAAACTAGGTAGGCTCGCGGCCCCAGGCGCGGAGGCCCCTAGAACGGCGGGAGGGGTGAGTTAGGTATGTACCTATGTAACTGAGGATGAGGAAACCCCAATGCTGTGCTTGTTCGAACTTCCCCTAACAAAGACTGAGCTGCCAAGCTATGCTCGGAGTATGTACATATGTAATTGAAGAAACACATTCCAGTATGGTTTGGGACAACAAATGTTCTTGATGAGCTGCCATCAGACGCCGACGCAAGCCCGTGACGTGCCGCACGGTGATGCTTCCGGCGACGTGTTGTCCGGTTACCCACCCCGCTTCGCGCTAATATTGCGTTGAAAATTTTGGCCTCATCTATTGGGCTGTTGCGGCTTCTACACCGCCCTGTCTTTGGCGAGCCAGCGAACCAGCGAACCAGCAGCGAGCACACATCCTCAGCTCTTTACGGAGTACAGATCCTGCCTTTATTTTAGAGGGGCTAGATAGACTGCAACTCCCAGGGTAAGAAGACATGCAACCGCCCCCCACTTTTTCTCGGTCGGCTCCACTTTTTCCAGTCGAACCCATTTTTTTTTTAGAGATTCAATGTCCGCAAAGTCCGACACCCCACGTGATCTTAGGGCTGCCCTGCTTACGTGAGAGAATGTAAGAAGACCGACGCAGCAGGACGAGTTACAAATTACAACAGATTAGATTGGCGCGCGTATTCGGAAAATGGCTCAATTCTGCAGAGAAAAATCGTCTCTTTCAATTGACAC
>QEQW01000571.1:0-17842 GCA_004016085.1 Claviceps quebecensis
TTAGCGTATAAAATTTTATATCTTGGTCGTTAAACTACCTCCCGTAGAGCCTCTTCTTCGCCTTTCCCATCTCAACTTTATTACCCTGTACCCGCAACGAAACCAAAGCAGATGCGTCCAAGGCGGCAGCAGGAAGGAGAGAAAAGGGATGCCTTAGGTTCACATGCAACTTCACTCTTTCCAACCCGACTTTCTCCACCCCGAAGCGAAGCGAGGCGAGTCTTCCTTCGCCGCCCTACGCTGCGCTTCGGGGCGAAGGAAGTAACTCGTCTATCTATATTGGAGAATCAGTACGCCACCGTACCACCCTGCACCACTGGCAATTCCACTGGCATTCCACTGTAACTGGACCGATTCTACTGCCAACAGCACAGATTCCACTGGGGTCCCAGCCCCGGAGCGTAGCGGAGGGCCGATGGGGGACCACCAACGCCACTGTAATAGGTAAGTGAACCGATTCCACTGGCAACAGTTCCATCATCCATGGTCTCAGAGGGATATCACACACGTCTTGAGTTGCCTGCAAAGTCACAGTCGATTATTGCGCTCTAGACATTCATCAGTTCCAAGCCCCTAATACAGGCCCTTTTAACAAGTAAAGCGCCCTCTATCGGGTCCCCGCACAAGCCGATCCATTGAGAAGATAGTTGACTGCCAACAAGAAGACCGATCGGTCTTGAAGATCTTCCGGTCCACTCATGATTTTGAAGACATTCAGTCGCCCAGAGGGTATCATTGAGCTTCCAGGATGGTGATCGTCGCAGAGTCTACTGGCAAGTCATTGCTGAACAGTCTTGTGACGTGCCAGAGTATGTTCGCGTCATGGCCAGTGACTTCAACGGAACAGTCCTGTGCCATCCTATACCATTCCTGCAGGGCGGGACAAACCCGTTGCGAAAACCGCAATCATGATCTTGGTCCCAATATACCAAGTTCATCAAAACTCGTCTTTAAAGATTTCTGATTGAATACATAGAAACTTCAATACGTAGATAATAAGAAAATCACAACGCGATAGTGATCACTTCAAAACGTCATGTCCAGATGGATCCAGGATAATTCCAGAACCAGCTACTACTGAGACTCAGATATCGATAAATTACACACAAGATTATCCGCCAAAATTTCGCATCATTGAAACATGCAATTATCTTCAATAACGGCGCCAAGTCTATACCGTTTCCATTCACTGTGGCTTGGTTACTTTTCGCGAACTTTCTCATCGAATTGTGATCTCCATTGGTGTCCAGACTTCGTTGACGACAGATACCAGCTCCTGTAAGGTCCTCGGATCTCGAGGCACTGTGTGGCCTTTTCCATGGTCAAACAATAGGGCAGAATCCTCGTCACACATGGAAAATAAAGCCATTGCCCCGTCAATATAGGGATCGTTGCAGCCGACAACATGGCAGGTCGGGATATCAATCACGGTGTCGCACTCATCGGCAAGGAGACACTCGACAGTATCACCAACAAGTCGTACTGGTGGCCAACCTGCAAAAAATATGGCATTCTTCGGGAAAATGACGGTTATAAATCGGCTCCAGGTATACATCTTGGAATTGGCTAATTACCTTGATGCGCCGGGCGCGACCTTCCTCCACATAGCGACGCTGCTCTTCCAAAATCAAACTGGCAGCCACAGTAGCTCCTTCAGAGTACCCAAGTATTCCCTGTAGGTGCTTAGCTTGTAAGAATCATGAATCAGATTTAGCTGTAGGCTTCAAGTTAGTCTTACAGTTATCTCGGGATCTTCATCCAGTATCATCATTAGTCTGTCTAATGTGTTTTTTATCGCGGTCGCCTTGAATGATGATCTGTCGCCAACCAGCCTTCGCATGGCATCTTCGGCTGTTATGCCTTGGGGAATGTCTCGTAGCCTTGTTAGAATATCGTCGAGCTCACTGACGCCATCAAAGTCAATGAATCTATAGAGTGGCCCTGGACCAAAATATTCATCAAATCCTGGAGGCGGCGTGGCAGCATGACCACCGTTGATCCATTTGAATCGCGTCAAGCCTTTCCTTTCTACCGCGTCTATGAATGGGCGCAACTGTGTTTCGAAATGCTACTTCGCTTGATTAGCAACTGTAGTCTGTAAAAAAAATCGTTCGGCGACAAGTTTACCAATGCACTTCCGTAGGCGCCATGAAGGCAAAGAATTGTCATAATAATCGTTGTGGTGTGTTGTGTAAAGGAAAGAAACTTAACGGTCGCTGCATACCTGGTTGCGCGTGGGAAATGAAGTTTAATTGTGAGCCGTATTTCCAGGAGGGGTGAATCTTGTCTCTGCCGTATGAGACAGCGGACCGTGCAGTGGGGGCTGAATGTTTCTTACCTGCATCGAAAGCTAGCCAAACGCAGCAGCTCGGACGCGCAATACGCGAAAGAGGATCAGAATGGAACCAGGAATACGACTGCACGGCAGGCGGGCCACGTTGAATGTCTGATCTGAATCACTGATGCACCTTCGTGACCGCACTTGGCTGTCAATAAATGTGGCCCAGGTTTTTCCTTGGTGTCACAGATACTGCACTGCATATGTCCTATCCACACGGGAGGACAACATGGGGCAATCACCATGCATGTACACACATAAACGACTCACCATGGCATGAGCAATTGTTGCGAAAATATTTCGATTGAGTGGCTGAACATGTAGAAGATCAATCAATGGTTCAAAGTAGCTACTGGCCAATAACACCGCCCCTTGGTGGTGACCTGAGAGTTGACCCGTGATCACATGTGAAGCTGTTTGTGGGCAAAAAAAAGGACTACTGCGCAGCCATGGGGACACAAATCTGACTATGTGCCACCAAAGCCAGCAGGGAAGAGAATGTATTGTTACGCCGGATGATGACGCTTGACCCAAGACACCAGATGAGATCCTTCCGCTTTGTCGAGATGATTCTAAGATGGCAGAATATCTATCTACCCAAGCTGTCAAATGTGGGCCCAGAAAGTGTATGCGACTCTTTAAAAGAGATATACGCTCGTCACGTAAGCGATTGCCACTCTGCCGTTCGTTGTCTAATGTGTGATGCAAAATTCTTGAATCTTGCATCAATTCTCATTCATCAATCAGTAAAAAATTGTCAAATTTGGCTTCCATTTAAAAAGACGCTATCATGACAACGCCAGAAAAGATCGCCATCGTGGGCATGTCATGCCGCCTGTCGGGAGACGTTTCTACTCCGGAAGATCTTTGGACCATGATTTCTCGTTCTCGTGACGGCTGGGGCCCTATACCCGAAAGCAGATTCTCTACAGATGCCTATTATCATCCCAATCCACAGAAAAAGGGTTGTTTCAATACGAAAAGTGGCTATTACATGAACCAAGATTTGTCTAAGTTCGACGCGCCGTTTTTCAACATCACGGAACAAGAAGCAAAGGCCATGGATCCACAACAACGACAACTACTCGAATGCACATACGAGGCCCTTGAGAGCGCTGGAATTCCCAAAGAGACCATCTCGGGTGCGAACGTAGGTGTGTTCGTAGGAGCGACATCTTCTAGTTATCGAATGGGTACTCTGCGCGATTTGAATCAAGTGCCGCTATTTGATTCGACCGGCAACCATCAGTCCATACAGGCGGCTAGAATCTCCCATTATTTCAACTTTCGTGGACCGTGCTTTGCAATAGACACCGCTTGTTCATCTAGCTTGTATGCCTTGCATGCGGCAGTGCAAAGCCTCCGCGCTGGAGAGATCAATTCAGCAATTGTGGCTGGCTGCAGCCTACATTTACAACCCGATGACATGGTTTCGATGTCCATGTTAGGGTAGGTGTCACGTCAAGATTGTTGTTGTTGTTGTTGTTGTCCTGATCTGACCATGGTATTTTAGGATATTTAATGACCACGGAAAGACATTCTCCTTTGATCACCGTGCCAAGTCTGGCTTTGCTCGAGGCGAAGGCGTCGGATGCCTGGTTTTGAAACCACTGGACACGGCTCTGAAAGACAACGACAAGATAAGATGCATCATAACAAACACTGGTACTAATCAGGATGGTAAAACTATCGGTACGTATAACGTACATCTGATAATCATGCTTTAAATGCCAGAATATCCTTTGTCAAATGAGAAACTAATTGCGATTCTGAGAAAAGGGCTGTCGACTCCAAGCGGCGAGGCACAAGAGGAGTTGATTCGTCAAGTTTACGAGAGAGCGTTTATCTCACCGCAAGATACTGGCTATGTGGAAGCTCACGGTACTGGAACAAAAGTCGGCGACCCAATCGAAGCCAGTGCCTTGAATCGAGTGTTTGGTGACGGCCGCACAAAGCGAGCACCCTTGTATATCGGCTCAGTGAAGTCGAACGTGGGGCATTTGGAGAATGCTAGCGGCATTATCTCTATCATTAAAGCGTGTCTGATGCTGGAAAAAGGCTTCATCTTGCCCAATGTCAATTTTGAGAAAGCTAACGAGGCAATTCCCTTGGAGGCGTGGCACATGAAGGTGCCGGTGAGCCTTCGTCCATGGCCCAAGGCCAAGAGATTCATCAGCATCAATAACTTCGGTTTTGGAGGTTCAAATGCCCACGTCGTATTGGAGAGGTTCTCACCGTCCCTAACACAATTACCCTCCAGCACCAGTGATAATCCAAAACTATTCACGTTGTCTGCAAATGACGAAGTATCTGTCACCAAAATGGCCTCTCATCTGAGTATTTATCTCGAACAACATCCGGAAATCTTCGAGAGGCGGATATTCAATGACATTGCCTACACCTTGTGCGAAAGAAGATCCCAATTCCCTTGGAGAGTGGCTATTACAGCGTCTTCCTGCAACGAGTTGGCTATGTCACTGAACAGCGTGGCAAGTCGACCAAAGCGAGCTCTCTCAAGCCATCCCAAGGTGGCATTTGTATACACCGGTCAGGGCGCACAATGGGCCCAGATGGGGCGTGAGCTCATAGAAACGTACCCGGTATTTTTGAGGACTATCCACAGTGCAGCATACTGTCTCGAGAAACTGCATGCTGGATTTTCGCTTCTCGATGAACTGATCAAGCCTAAGGAGGATTCAAAGCTAGGTCTTGGTCTGGCGTACTTGTCACAGCCATGTTGCATAGCTATCCAACTCGCATTGACTGACCTATTGTCATCATGGGGGGTGAAACCTGACATGGTCATTGGCCACTCCAGCGGAGAGATCGTCGCAGCATACGCTGTTGGAGCGATCACTCTTGATGATGCAATTTCGGCGGCTTATCATCGAGGTCAGATGGGTGCATTGTTAAAAAAACGCCATCCAGATGTGCAGGGGGCCATGTTGGCTGTAGCATCTGATGCGAAGAACATTGAGCAACAGCTCAAGCTTCTCGGGTTGAACGGACTGACCGCGGCGTGTCATAACTCTCCAGAATCCACGACACTATCTGGTGATGAGGTTGAGATCGATCACTTATCTGCGGAACTCGAGCGGCAAAATGCCTTCAATCGCAAGCTGCGAGTCGATGTGGCATACCACTCTCCTCACATGAGACTCATTGCAGACGATTACCTTGAGTCAATTAGGGCCATAAAGCTCCGAGATTTTTATTCAAATGTAGCTTTCTACTCGTCCCTTCACGGCAGAGTCATCGAGTCTAAAGAACTGGGTCCTTCCTATTGGGTCAACAACCTCACCGAGCCCGTGCTATTTTCACAGGCGGTAACAAATATGTATGAAGAGGAAAAGCCACAAATATTGATTGAAATCGGGCCGCATTCTGCGTTAGAGGGACCTATAAAGCAAATTTTGCGGTCCATCAGTCCTGAAGCCGCGAGTGAAGTCAAATATCTCCCCACACTCATTCGCAATCGAAACAGTTGCGTTGCGTTGCTAAATCTTGCGGGACATTTGTTTACTCATGGACATCCCGTTCACTTTTATGAGATCAATCAGACCAGGGTCACCCAGAACCCAATACTTATCACTGACTTTCCTTCTTACCCATGGTCCGGCCGTAGCTACTGGTACGAATCGCGCGCTAGCCATCAACACCGCTTGAAGCCGTTCCCTCGTCATGATATTCTGGGTCTATTGGACTGCAATTACACCGACTCAGAGCTTACATGGCGAAACGTCTTGTCCGTTGATGAGATTCCTTGGCTTAAGGATCATCGTATGCAGTCTTTGGTTACGTTTCCGTTGGCGGGCTATTTGTGCATGGCCGTCGAGGCCGCATGCCAGAGGGCACAGCTACGCCAAGTTCAACCGAGCCATATGTCTTCCTTTCATTTACGGGAAATTGAGGCGTCCAAAGCTCTCATAATGGACGGCGTATCTCAATATGAAACTGTTGTTTGTCTTCGTCCGTACACAGAGGGAACGCGATCTCTATCCAACGACTGGGACGAATTTTTCATTTCCTCGTGGGCCCCGAACAGAGGCTGGCTCCAGCATTGTCGCGGCCTCGTCCGCGTCAAAAAGTTGCGAGGCTTTAATCATGTGAATGAGTCTAGATTTCATTCTGCACACGACCGGCGTGCCAAGGCTCACGGGCAACACCAAGTCAGTGTACCCACAGACGTAATGTACACGGAGCTTGCTGCACGTGGAGCGGAGTATGGCCCAGCGTTTATCAACAAAGCCGACGACGTGTCTCTAGGTGAAAATTACAGCTTTGGATCAATATCCAAACCCGACACCGCCTCATATATGCACTCCGGATACGAAACAGTGTCGAAAGTCCCGATATCGTTCATGGATCTGATCTTTCAGTTCACGTTCCCTCTTCTGGGCGCTGGTTCAGGTACAATGCCCTCTCTGTTCATGCCATCTGCTATCAAGGACATTGAAATCAGCATGTCATTTCCAAATACCCAAGAAGAAAAGCTTGAGGTAATTGCTTATGGCCATTGGAATCGGTTCAGTTCCGGATCAAGTCCCGGATCGGTGGAATTTGCCGTGGATGGTTGGCACGCTTCCCACGCAGCACCGGTAGTTACTATGTCGGGATTCAAGATGAGTCCAATCATTGATGAAAAAAGTGAACATCAAGGCCCCAGATCACTATGCTACAAAATTGAGTGGAGGCCTCTTGGTAGTTCCTCGTCATCAGTGCGCGTTGCGAATAGCGAGAGCCAGATGATTGGCTGTTTGACGAAGGGCAACGCGCATGCCAAGGAAATGGATAATGAAATATCAGCCTCCATACGCGATAACGAAGTCCAATCGGGCGTTCGTATTGAGCCAGCCTCCAGTCAGAAGGCCGGTCCATCCATGCATGTGAATGGGTCAACAGGTACAAACAGTGTCATTGAACATAGCTTGGCGGGCCTGCCAGCAGCTCCATTGCATGAAAAGACACAGTTGGTTCTTGTCACCGACAGAGTGGAAGAAGACCAAATGATATCTTCGCTTGTGCTCATAGCAAGCCAACGGCTTGGTGTGGAAGCGGAGATTTGTTCATTCACCCATGTTCGACCAAATCCGTCGTCGCATTATATCTGTCTAGATGAGCTCGACTACTCATTAATTTCTGGAATGACGGAGGTAGATTTCTCAACTCTCAAGTCTCTTTTGCTTGATGCATCCTCAGTTCTTTGGGTGACATCGGGCGCTTACTGCGCTG
Organism: Claviceps quebecensis; assembly: GCA_004016085.1. Lineage (NCBI taxonomy): Eukaryota > Fungi > Ascomycota > Sordariomycetes > Hypocreales > Clavicipitaceae > Claviceps > Claviceps quebecensis. Next base: position 7,571 of record QEQW01000571.1, read on the forward strand.
CATTGAACCCGGACAGAAATTTGGCTCAAGGTATTTTCAGAAGTGTGAGATCCGAGACGCAGAGGGCATTAGCTACATTGGACCTGGATCCGAGGTCACAGCTTGACGTGTCTTCAAAAGCCGATTTGGTTATCCTTGCGTTCGAATCATACAATCAGTCCTTACAAAATACAGCAACTCTGGATTTCGAATTCCACGAGCGTGAAGGCCAACTTTTTGTTCCTCGAGTCGTCGTGGATGAGACTTTAAACGGGCATATATTTCACACAACTCAGCCCTCTGTAGCATATGCACAGAAGTTTCAGCAAGGCGAACGACGCCTCAAGATGATGGTGGGCACTTCAGGAGCACTTGACTCACTATTCTGGACCGATGATTCAGAATGTGTTCTTGCTTCCGACGAAATTGAGATTTGTGTAGCCTACACAGGCATCAATTTTAAAGATGTCATGATAGCTATGGGACAGCTCTCAAGCCCTTATATAGGCATCGAATGCAGCGGCGTTGTGACCCGTATAGGATGCAATGTTTCATCTATAGCTGTCGGCGATCGCGTCTGCGCTGTCTCAATGGGTGCGTATTCTGCATTCACCCGCTCTCTCGCCAGCAGTGCTGTTGTGATACCGACAGATATGCCCCTTTCAGTAGCGGCTACTATCCCGGTAGTTTATTGCACCGCGTATTATGGTATCATCGAGCTAGCCCGAATACAAGCTGGAGAGTCGATTCTGATTCATGCGGCCTCTGGTGGCGTTGGTCAGGCATCAATACAGCTGGCGCAAATGGTTGGTGCAGTGATTTATGCTACTGTTGGTACGGCGGAGAAGAAGCAGCTTCTTGTCAACACCTACGGTATTCCGGAGTCTCATGTGTTTTATAGCCGAGATGCCGAATTTGGCCCTGCCATAAGATATGCTACCAATGGCAGAGGTGTTGATGTAGTTATCAACTCGCTGGCTGGTGACCTGCTGCGAGAATCGTGGGCGAGCTTGGCCCCTTTCGGACGCTTCATTGAGATTGGTAAAAGAGACATTACTTCCAACAGCAGACTAGACATGTTCAAGTTCGATTCAAATTGTACTTTCAGCTCCGTCGATTTGACAGTCGTTGCTGCCGAGCGCCCCCAATTGATGAGCCGAATGATGCGCAGCGTCATGGACCTAATGATACGGGGGGTAATCCAGCCCATCGGCCCGATCATAGAAAGGAGCATTGAAGAAGTCGAATCTTCACTTCGAATGCTACAGAGTGGCAAGACATCTGGAAAGCTTGTTGTTGATCACATTCAGCCAGCTCGAATAAAGGTACGTTGTGTTTGCAAAAAGCTGCTGATTGTCATGTTCTAATTAATTCTGGGGTTTTTTAAGGCTACTCACCATATGCCTGCTTCTTCGAATATAAGAAAGGACGCAACTTATTTGATCATCGGTGGCACTGGCGGCATTGGCGGTGCTATTGCTGGTCAATTCGTCAACCAGGGCGCAGGACACCTCGTATTATTGTCGCGAAGTGGACGATGGACAGCTGATATCGCGAAGCTAGCAGAAGTAGGCAAGGCTTCTGGATCACACATTCATGTCATGAAGTGCGATGTTGGCGACGAGGAAAGTGTTTCTCTTCTGCTGTCCAAGATACGGATGTCGCTGCCGCCCGTCCGTGGCATCGTTCATGCGGCAATGGTACTCAAAGTAAGACTCAAATTCCCTTCTAAAAAAAAGCCAAATGTATTGCTAACATTCCGAATAGGATATCCTCTTCGAGAAGATGACATTTCAGGATTACCAGGAGGTGGTAAGGTCGAAGATTAGCGGCACCCTACATTTGGATAAGGCGCTGAATAACGAGGACGTCGACTTCTTCGTCCTGCTCTCATCGGTCGCCGGCATTGTTGGAAACAGGGGGCAAGCGGCGTATTCGGGAGCCAACACGTTCCTCGACGCTTTCGCACGTTATCGTCGTCAAAGAGGCCTGGCAGCGATTTCACTCAATCTGACAGCTGTTGAAGATGTGGGCTACTTGGCTAGCAATGCGTCAAGGAAGAGAGAAGTGCTAAGAAATATTTCCGGAGGTTCAATGTCTGAGAAGGAAGTCTTAGCACTTGTAAATGCTGCGTTGTCAGGAAAGATATGTGACGCTCAAAGCATTACTGGGCTGGATCTTAATGCATCGACTTCATTACCATTCTGGACCGATGATGGCAAGTTCTCCATACTTCGAGAGAAGGCTCTCGCCTCAGGCTTTGGAAGTGCATCTGCAATTTCTGTTTCCATGTCTCTCGCAGAAAGGTTGAGATGTGTAAAAAGCCTCAACGAGGCAATTGAGATGGTCGCATCCGACATTGGCGGTAAATTGGCATCTATCCTCATGATGGCTCCAGAAGATATGGAAGCTCAAAAAGACTCGATGTCTATCACAGCGTTTGGGTTGGATTCTTTGAACGCCATTGAGTTACGTAATTGGATTGGCAAAGAGCTACAGGCGCATTTGCAAGTGCTCGAGCTATTGACAAGTGGCCGGCTGAAAGATCTGGCGGCGTTGGTGCTCAAAAAATCGAGGTTAGACGGTGCTTGGACAGAGAAAAGAAGCTAGGGATGTTCATGTATCTTATCTCGTACTCATATTTCAGACTTCAGTTAGTGTGTTAACTGTTTCTGCTGCACATTGCATGAATGCAACATGTCTGTTTCAGTAGGAGTGTTGTTGTGTCTGTTGCTTTTTTTCTCGACAGGCGCGCACACACAATACTGCTGGTGAAAAGCGAGCTAGCATCAGCGTTGGCTACTTTCTTTGCGATCCAACGCTCCTGTGATCTATCTAGACGGTCAAGTTTGACTGTATCTTGCGGCAATTCGAGCCACTTGAGCCACGTACATCTATATCAAGGGTCCAGCGCCATGCTCACCAACATCAAGCTTCCATTGCTCCTGAATCTGACCCAAAAGATTCGGCATAGAGTAAACATCAAGCGCTGCTCCAGTCATAGCTTTTGCCACCCTCATCGCTCTGTCGAAAGCTCCCCTAGTCCCAGCAGCCTTCTCAAAGTCTGGGCTGTGCGGCTGTCCTGATTGAGGACCTGGGGGAATAGCAAAGCTGACGTTCATACTGGGCAAAGCGTAGCTCAGATTTCCTTGGTCGGTACTCGCCTTCACCCACGTGGGTTGGTCCGGGGCTGGCAGAGGCGGATAAGGTGGATGAGGTAAATTTTGCCAGTGCTGTCTGAATCGCGCCGCGAGTACGCGATTTGGAAGATGATCCATATAGCCAGGTCGAACTTCAACACTAAGCCTGGCTCCTGTAGCCTCAGCGCCGGCTTGAAAACAAGCCTCGACCTTGCGCTGCAGCTCTTGAAGCCAAGCGGCGGATGCAGAGCGAAGCACAGCCACGCCAGAAGCATATTCATGTATGACATTTGGCTTGTTACCTCCATTTGTTATTTGCAAGCCGATGACGTCATCGGGTCTCGTCTGCTGGCGTAATACTGAAATGGCGTTATAGGCAATAACAAGGGCGTCGAGCGCATTAACTCCCAGCCAAGGGCTGTTAGCTGCATGTGCCGCGCGGCCATGGTAAGAAACATTCAGATGAGTGAATGCTGTCGTTCTAACGAGAGGACTGTTGTGCAAGACTCCTGGGTGTGAGATGAGAGACACGTCAGTATCTCGATAAGCGCCTGCCTCCAGGCATCTTATCTTGCCACCACCGCCTTCTTCAGCTGGTGTGCCAATTATCTTAATTTTACCAGGAAAGTGTCGACGGCTCATCATCTCGGCGGCGGCAAGCCCCGCCGCTAGTGAGACCATAGCGATGAGATTGTGCCCGCAAGCGTGCCCCAAATTCGGGAGTGCGTCTAGTCACGATACTTGATTAGTGTCGCAGAATCTGCCAGTCTGAGGGACCCAATAGCCCATGCGATACATAGTTTGGGGGCCTCAAAGACAAGAATCATACCCATTTCTGCATTGAACGAAACAACGGGGCCTGGCAACCCACTGTCAAACTCAGCCACCCAGGCGGTTTCCATCCCATACGCGGAACAGGTGACTTGCCACCCCGTCTGAGACTTCATGAAGCTTGTTAAGACATCGTGAGCCTTGCGCTCACGATAAGCAGTCTCGGGATTGGCGTGAAGGAAAGAATTTAAGGGCCACAGTAAACACTCCAAATCTTGAATAAAGCGGTCAATGTCGCGCAGATCCTCGTGCGTAGCGGACAAGTCTTGTTGGTTGGCATCTTTATTCACCTTGACAAAGTCGTCATCTGTATTGTACAGAAGGCAGCTTGGAGGTGCCTGCACAGAGGCCTTAGATGGAGGCGATGTTTTCATGATGGGCTGAGCAATTATTGCAGATGAAATAAGGAATCCGATTATTTTCATGTCGATTATCGTGCAGCGTCAAAAGGCCTTGGTTAATGACACGCATAGCAAAGCTGAGTCAGCAAGCATGAAATTAGGGTCGCACGTAAGATCCGCTGTGACTCGTGAGACATCTGCAGAACCGCCATTTGCCATTCGCCAACGAAGCAGTCACTGTCCACATCAATAGCTAAAGATGTCGCAACGAATGAAATTTTTACCAAATCATGCGCGTATGACCTTCGATAATAGGAAACTGAGCGAGACAGTCAGATCTCTACATTATTAGGTAGCGTGAAGTGAGGGTGGAAAGGCCGCGTCACCGCCGATCCCAACCTGAGGCCCCCGTCTGTGTGGTATTTCAACGCTGGTTAACTCTACACGACCTGAATAAAACACCGAACTCCTGGTCTACGAAGAACTCTGTGCCTCTGTAGTTTCATGTGCGTTAATGTAATATCCAAATTCGACGGCAAGAACGACACATAAAATTCTTGTCAATTGTCTAGGTGGGAAAATCTCCAAGAAAACCCTGCCCCGAATTTCCCACACCCGTTCAGACCGCTGATTGAGGAAAAGGTCAGGGTACTTCAGTACAAAAAGGAATAGGTGCCTAATCAGCGGCTATAATTTCTTGATACATAGCTTGGTCTTGCAGCCTTGCGAGCAAGTTCGTATTTTCTCGGTTACCTCGTCAGCCAATCACCGTTTACCCTTGTGGGATGTTTGATGAAGAGTTTTCCTCATATGTACTCGATCATTCCCATGATCAAATTTAGATAGTCAATGAAGTCTTGGGACGCACTTTGTTCCTTCTTGTCAAGTCCTGCTTTTGTCCTGTGAGAACTGCCGTCTCTTGGGTCTATATCTCAGACCATCTTTTTGTTGCGCAACACAGCTCCCGCGAGGATCTGTCCTACGTTTTCCGCTCTCCGTTTTCCCTTTCTTTTCTGACACCGTATGACCCTCCCGCCTACACCTTGCGCACAGCACCAGCTCCAAGTACTCTCTTTGTCCTTGGCTTTAAATGCCATTCGCATGATTTGGACGAGATTTTCAGGTCGAGACAACTTGAGCTGTTGTTATGCACTGATAGATGATGTGGTAGGTAGACCAATAGACTGCCAGTGGCCATTGCCCGCCCTTGAAAATTTAGTTCGAAAGCGAATGTCTCAGGTAACAGCCGTCTTATGTGCACAGTGCGACCCCAAAGCTACACGTGAGTTCGGCGGTGCGGGTTCAGACTCAGGAAGGAAGCTTGCTCCTCCTTTCTTCATCGTGCATCCTGAAGGCTGAGTCTGCCATTTGAAATCGTTCTCACCTGCGAACAGCTCCGAGCCAGAAGAATGCCAGTTCATCACAAGCATAACGTGTCAACCACTCTCAATTACTGGGACGATCCAGGCGACGGCTCCAAGCCGATGCCCATAACCATAGGCGATGGGAAAATTACGAACAAAAGACCACACAAAGCTTGGGAGTTTTCAATTGCCGACATCAGTGGGGATGAAGATAAATACACCCTGGATTGCCATGGATTTCAGTACTGCCGTCACCAAAGCCGTGAAACGGCCTTTGAAAACGATGACCAGATACAGAACGAGTATTACCACGAGTGCGCGCTGCTTGTGAAAAGCGTAACGGGCGCGCGAGCCGTCTCGGTTTTCAATCATAAGGTCCGTCGCGGCCCGACCCAGTGGCACCATCTGGGTTTGCAAAACCTCGCCAATCGCGGGCCGGTCACCCGAACCCATGTCGACCAGTCTTATGACGGAGCGGAGCGACGGCTGCGATGGGAATTTCCCGCAGAGGCTGACGAGCTAGCCCAGCGACGGTACCAGATCATCAACGTTTGGCGGCCCATTCAGCCCGTTTTTAAAGATCCCATCACCGTGGCCGATGCTAGGTCTGTTCCCGACTCCGATCTTGTGGGCGCTGAACTGGTTGAGGATGGCTTTGTAGGCGAATCGTGGGTTGTCCGTCACGATCCTGGTCACCGTTGGTTCTTTAAGCATCTGATGACACCTAAGGATGTATTACTCATCAAGTGCTTTGACTCGAATAAGTCAGTGGCGCGCCGATCGCTACATTCTGCATTCGAAGACCCCGCATACAAAGCCTATGACTCCCGACAGAGCATTGAGGTGAGGTGTTTGGTCTTCTACTGAGCAGGAAACGAGAGGGGGGGCTAATACGACTCTGAGGAAGCGGGGTTGGAAATGCGTCGTTGCGGGATATATTTCTTGATCTTGATGCAATTCCCACCGGAACTCGTTTTTGTTTGATATCACCTGTGTACACACTTATCAGTGTTCATTCCATCTCTCCCCTACCCTAGTCTTGTCAAATACCTCGAAAGTCACGTACATCATGGCTCCTACTATTGATCCCCCAAGATGCGTCGAGTGGCTGGGCAAGAAGGTGCCAGTTTGGTCGATGCATACAGTCAACTATGGGCTCTTGCTCTCTCAGGATCCTGGTGAGGTCGATAAGGTAGTCAATGCTTGCTTAGAGGATGGCTACTTTTACTTGGACCTTGATGGGATCGATGGCCGTCGCATGCTTTCCGACCATCAGGAGACTCTTAAGCTGATGAAGCGTTTCTTTAATTGTCCCATCGAGGCCAAGAACGAGTTCGGCCTGATTTCCTCACACTTGGGGTTCGTGAATAATCCCCATCTTTCAAAAGACCCGGCATCATTCTGAGTTTCTGCGCATCTAGGTATGAACCCGTGGGCAGCCGCACTGGTGTTTGGGCTGGCACTAAGGACGGATATGAGATGCTTAAGGTATCTCGAGACGAGATTCAGAGGGACAGCCCCAAGATTCCAACTCCAGTAAAAAATAGTGGCGACCTGCAGATTCTCGAGAACGCCATCGGCAGCTGCAACACTATCACCAAGGTTATCCTATCGGCTCTTTCCACCGGTCTGCATCTTACCGGTGCCGGTCGTTTCGAAAATTCTCATCGCAATGAACGACCATCAAGCACCACTGTTCGTGCACTTTCTCCTTTATTCTCTCGCTGTACACCTATAATTCGTTATCAAAGCTGTTACTGATACCCATCTACTGACTCGCTATCTCTGTGTTAGCTGTCTATGATGCACTACCTTCCATCCGATCTCGCTGGCGAAAATCGATTCGGCCATCAGAAACACACTGATATAAGCACTCTTACTCTCCTTTTCAGCGAGCAATGGGGCCTGCAGATCCGACCGCCGGGTTCCTGTGGCGCGCGAGAGATGGGTTTCGTCGCACCAAAGCCAGGTTGTGCGTTCGTGCACGTTGGCGACTCTTTACGCTTTGCGAGCGGCATGAAGTTTCAGAGTTGCATCCACCGAGTTGTCCCGTTTGATCCTACCGAGCATCGTTACTCGATCGCTTACTTCCTGCGCGCTGAGGACGATACTATGTTTGTTGACTCCGAGGGGCGCGCTGTTACCGCAGGACAGTGGCACGATGAGAAGTTTAAGGCGTTTACAGACCCAGAGCTCTGGCAAGCCATGGCACCGAAGTCAATGCTTCTGGGGGGGATGACAGAGGACGGAGAGGATGACCCAGTCCTGCTGCCACAGACTCTAGACGCTGACACTCTAAAGCATGTTTCTGTAAAGGCTTGAATAGAAGCGTTTCACCCTCTGCCTGATGATAAGCTTATCTGGTCGGCGCTTCTGTGAGTAGTATTCGAAGAAGTAAAAGAGCCTCACGAGCGGGTACCTAAGCATTCTGTTTCGTTCCCTCTCGTGTCTAACGACTTGGCCACTTAGTAATAAACTTTGCGACAGATTGCTTATGCTAAACGCGTCGCGATACTAGGACAAAGACTCTACAATGACTTTTCAGATAACTATCGGAAAGTGGAATATAACTTTCATTATTGAACCTGTCGGCTCGTAGGAGAATCGATAATGGGCATACGTGCAAAATGCGCGATGGCTTAAATAACTCCATGTCTCGTGCATATTAAACAGATATGTGGCAATATGCTGTTCAACTTGCTCATTTTGTAAAAAGACGAAGATGGGATCAAGATAAATACCAGTGGCTCGTGCTGTTGGACCACAAGCCGCGAGTCTCCCACCAATGTGTCATCCGATGATCGGTCGCGTTCCATGCTCCGTTCCAACTTCCTGCACGAGACCTACGTGAGACCTCCGTGATACTGTCCAAGACGCCTGTGACTGTCGGTGGTAGAGCGGCTCCAACAGAAAGTATTACATATTAGCTTCGCACTGGAAAAACTTTAGGGCTGCTACAGTCTAGTCTCGGAAATCTTTTTACCTCATGCATCCATGCGGGAGAATAAAAAGAAACTCGTCGCTAGTCTGTAATGGTATATCTTCTTAAGCCGTTCTCAGGGCCATCGAGATCTTCATTGCAAAACAATATCGGTTATATCAGTCTCACGGAAGAGTCGATGCATATCTTCCATGACGAGATAGGGCTACTGTATCACGTATTTTCTAGATCGTTGAACAATACGACCCTTGAAGCTGATCATTTATTCACTACGCCAACACCGATGCAGAGAGGGAGAGAGAGGGTCTTTAGTTGCTTAATCAGTTGCTTAATTGGGGAGGCGTGAGCCGCATGTAGGCCTGCCGGAGACCGGGGAAGGTCTTCGTGGGCGAGAGAGTCACTGTGGGAGCTCTTCGCGAAGACGGGCTTCCGGCCGGTAGCGTCCGGAGGTGCGTCCGGCCCGGGGCTCTGAGAGAGCGCCGCGGGTCGTAGTAGCAGGCCATTCGTGCGAGAAGGAAGGCCCCAAGCTCACGCCCCGGCCCCCAATGTCGTTGTTTTGGTTTTGGTTTCGGTTTTGGTTCTGCAACGCGAATGATTGCTGCGGACACGCTCCGTGGTAACGATCGACGGCGTCCGACCACCAACGGCCGAGCGTTTGAATCTGTTCTCGGCACAAAACCTGCCTCGTCTACGTGCTGTGTCGCGTCGCCGCCGTCGCGACGGAAGCTATGAATGGTGATGCGCGAGGCAGGCAACCCGATCGGGGTAATTTAGTAAGGCGGCGGCGAAAGGTCGCGAACAGGTGATTGCGTTCGAACGCGCAGTGGAGAAGGTGAGGAGCGGACTCGATAGCCCTGAAGAGGACTGAGACTAGACGAGCACGGCGGCGTTCTGGACTGGACGAGCCAGTTGTCGGTAGTCTCCATGGTGATGGTGACGCCTTTGTGGGTTCTGTCGCCATGCTCCTTGGGAGGAACAGTTATAGGCTGTCAAGGCCGGACGTGGGATTGAGACCCCGATGGTCAGTCTTGGAAGTCGGGAACGTGAGATGGCAGAGAGCGCGGAATCCCCTGTGAGCGAGAAACCGCGGATCGCGTCCGACGGCGTTTCGTCCGCTGCACCGGGGGGGGGGTCGAGGAATGAAAAAAAAAAACAGGCCTTGGGCCACGCGAGTACGGTCTTTTGGGCGTTGGGCGCCGTTGCAGAGAATTGTTCAAGCCGGCCAACCATTGTTCCACACATTCGTCGTCGGAACTGGCGCGGGAAAGTGCCCGCAGCGTCGCCGCATTTGCTGCCGGCGCGATGGACTGGCTTTTGCTCCTGGTTGTGGATGAACGTGTCGTACCTGCCGAAGGCGGGGGCATGAATCCGACTGCACCGAAGATGAAATGGTGCCAGCAAAGGACGTCTTTGAGTTGAGAGTAGAGCCCGGGTGACAACGTCCGGCGGATGTCAACGTTCAGCGGAGAGTCTGTGACGTAGTGTTGTCCGTGTGAGTTGCCAGCGATATGCACAGCTCTCACCGCGACAAGAGCGGTGGCATTGATGTAAAGGTGACACGAATGTGAAGGCTGGAATTCATGTTAGACCGCGTTGTTTGGCCGTTGTATCAAGGACAAAGCCTGAGTCTGTGGCCGTGGTAGCGCCGTTGGCAGGACAGGCGCGAGTCGCTGTGG
>QEQW01000572.1:0-17735 GCA_004016085.1 Claviceps quebecensis
ATGAAGCGCTGATGGCCGGTTACCGCCTGATCGACACCGCCTCCGGTTATCTGAAGAGGAGGGGAGTCAAGGGGTAAGAAAGTCAAGGGGAGAGGGCAGGTATATATATCTTCATGTTCATCATAGTATGATGTGCTTACATTTCTGAAGTTCATCCTGCTTCCGCACAAGCGTGGCATTATTGCTGCGCGCAAATAGAGCCAGCACTCGCTTGAGCATGATGGCATGGTCCACGAGCGCCATCTTGATGGCCATGTCCCGCGGCTCCAGCAGATCCATCTCATCTTCATCTTCGTCCTCACCGTCAGGCTGGGGGAGCAGCTTCCGGTAGCACATGACGCTCTGCTCGGACAGCGGGTTCACCGAGATAGACACAGCGTCCAAGAGGAGTTGCGAGACGCCTCCATCTTCGCCATCCGCAAAGCGGCGCTCCAGAGCGGTCATCTCCTGCGTCTTGCGCACGATACGCTCCAGTGCGGTTTCATGCGCATCGAGCTGAATTTCTTGCGAGTCAATAATCTCACTCCGTCGCAAAATGGTGGGGAACGGCTCCGCTGTATGGAAGACTGCCTTTTCTGCAAAGTGCTCTCTCACGGGCCCGGATGTGCTGCGCTTGGTTGTAAAGGAGAACGACTGCGGATGGGAAGACACCAAGAAGTCACGGATGACCTGAGGCACGCGCGCCCGCTGGTACACTTGGTGCGTCAGATCACGATGCGGTGTCACAGACGACACGACCAGGAACTGTCCCTCCACCTCGTCGATGCCGTCCGAGGTGACAATCTGTGCAGAAGGGTACTGCTCTTGAATGCGATCCGTAAAGGCCGCGGCTCGCTCCGTGGGAGCCCCCTCATATATGAACGCCTTGTCTCGAACACCTGTGGGGAAGCCAAGCCCCTTGAACACAACCTTGAAGTACCGAGGTATTAGCTTCTCGCTTTTGGAGATGGTGTCGTAGATGGTCGCAATGGCACGTTCCGTTCTAGCCAGTTTGGCAAAGTCAAACACGTTGCTCTCGTATTGAGCTTGCAGTTCCTTGTACGCTGTCAACGCGTTGCTCCATGATTCGCCCTCTTCGAATTGCTTGATCATGTCGAAATAAATCTTCTCTTTGCGTTCAAACTGCGTCTGTGCGGGAAACTCGGGCTCTGCCAAAGGCTTGACCTGTCGCGTAGGGTCCCAGTCATAGAGGTCGGCATGTAGCCGCAGAGCAAGACCTGCCTCGGCGTGATTTCCTGACTCTGCCTGAAGGTTGGCGAGCTGGTGGACGTAGCGGACGAAGATCTCCTCCTTCTGCATATCCCGGAGGAATTCCATTAACCGAAGCCGGTGTATGATGATGTGCGTGGCTTCACCGTTTGCGTCTCCACCGCTATGTACGGCAACGAGCAGATCTAGGAACTCGTCCAAGGTGCCAACCAGATCCCGTACCGCGGCATGAAGCGGGTGATCGGGAATCTCATGCAGTGGCTCAAAGCGCTCCAGCAGCTCTCCGATGAACAATTTCTGCAAGATACTCTCCGTGAGCGGCTTGGACTTGAAAAAATAGTCCAAGCTATCAATCATTTCTGTCTGAATCACCATCAAGTCCTCGCTCAGTGTCCACTCGCTGACGATCATGGTTTGCAAGACCTCAACGGCCATCCTTCTCAGCCCTTGATGCACGCTCAAGCACAGCTCGGCGATGGGCCCTACTAGAGTCGGGACATATTGAACCTGGTATCCTCCAATCTTGTCGAGACCGTAACGGTCACACTCCTCGGCTGTCGACTCCCATCCGATGGCACCCCACGTCGTGCGCAGGAGCTCGGCACCGTCTTCTCGCACATCCCCCGCAATCTTCCACACCGCCCTGCGCTTCTGTTCAGGGAATGTTTCCAGAGCCAAGGAGGTGCTCCCCACTAGCTTGAGGAGGGTTGTGAAGAAGAGTTTCCATAGTTCCGTGTTGAAATCCTCCGCCTCATCAGGGTCCGGCAAGAAAGAGTCCAGCATGAGATTCGCCACATACTGGAGGGTGTGCATCGTGGACTTGTGATGGTATATGTGCACACTGAGCCACTCGCGGGGGAAGGCTTCACCCGAAAGGATGCTCATGTGCACGCGCAGCAAGTTTTCCAAAATGGTCGCCAGGTGGTGCTCGGCAGCCATTTCGAGCTGCATTCCGGGTGCCGAGTTGGAAACGGCGGACAGAATGGCTGATAGCTCTGCCAAGCCTTCGTCAAATGTGAGATTGTCGGTCACAGCTTTGGTGGGGAATGGATATGTCGTTGGGAAGAGGAATGAGAGGCGATTTCGTGGCTTTGGTGGCGAGGCCAGCAGCGACAGATAGGAATCGATGATCCTCGGGATATGGTCCGGAATCTCTGGTCCCAGGTGATCTACTTGGCTTGCAAGCACGGAGCAGCAGAGGCGAACCTGCTCGCGCCACTGCTCCGTCGCCTCTTCCGTGTGGCCCCAATGCGGTGAGATCCAGCGAACTGTGTTGGCACTCAAGGCCGCTCTCTGGTCCGGGTGCGCAAACAAGTCTAACTTGGAGTAGTTGATGATGAGAATAAGTTTGTAGAGAATCAGTTTTCCCTTAACTTGCGTGCACGAGTCCATGAAATCAATGGCGATATGCAGAATCTCCTCGGTGCTCAGCAGGCCAGCTAGCTCGGGCAACCAGGTGTGAAAGTGCTGAACAGCCAACGTCTGGCTACCCACCAGCAGAGGAGCCGAATTCCTCATCATGCCATCCAGGGCTTTGAATATGGAGCGTAGCTGTCGGGTAAAGGTCTGCGAAGATGACGTGATGCCGATGCCAGCTTCCTTGGCTTTTTGCTGTTTACGTGCCTGTGTGATGAACTTCAAAACATGTCTGACCACCTTGAACGTGGACCGTAGATTTCGGGATGTCTCGGGCGCGGTAGGGTTTTCGAGAAGTCGCGTAAATGATCGAACGAGACCAGAAGTGGCGAACGGATAGCTGAACTGGGTTTCTGCATATTGGTCAACCAGAGGCCCGAGATTGAAGCGCCGATCATGCACGATGCCCAGCACTCTGACCAAGGCGGTGAAAACGAGGTCCTCCAGTTCTTTGTTCCCTGAATGCTCGACAAGAACGCCAAAGAGCCCGTCCAACACATCATTCAACAGCTTGACAACTTCGATTTCGGGCACAAACATGAGCTGTCTCAGTACCGCGAGAACCTCTTCCTCGGGCAAGTCTTTCCACTTTAGCAGACCCAAGATGACCCTGTCCTGGGAAAACCGTGTGCTGCAGAGAAAGGTGCTGACAAAGAGCATCGCCAATGGGCCTGTCACATTCTCGGAATGCTCAGCTCTGCCTCTAGGAGCCCAAGGTACCGATAGATAGCCGCCCTTGCCGGAAGGGCCAGGCAACGCCGAAAAGGTATTCTCATCCACCTTATAGAGAAGTACACCATGACGGCCGTCTGCGATAAAGGCCTCTCTGTCCCAGAGCGGCATATGGCCTACAGCGAATGGGGGCCCCGGCACATCACACAGGAACATGACAACGTGGGCTGTGGATACATCACACGGTGATAGCGACAGCCGTATCGTCTGGTTCCACGCCTCCCCGCGCTCGGTGTTGGATGATTTGAAGGTAGTCACAGGCATCTTGTTGGAGCCCTCGTAGATGCAATTCTCAAATCTTTTGCCCTCGGGACCTCGGACCTCAAGTGTGACTTGAAAGTTTGCACCGCGGAGCGCCGAAGGCATGCTGGTAGCACTTCCGCCACAGCGCGATAATAGATTCTGACGAGCGAGAGACGCGCTGTTCAGCGTCAAATAGATGTCTGATCTCGATTTCGTCGGGGCGCCGGAGAAGCCCATCTTGTTAGTCTGTGAGACTCCGGACAGTAGTGTTGGTGTGGCCTTGATCAAGGCTTCCGCCTCAAGGTGGTTGAAGGCTTGCAAAGAGATCTGAAGTCGCTCGCCTCGACGAGACTTTTCGTATCGCCCATTGGCATTATCCATGAGCTCGCGAATCAGTGCGTCCACGTCTTCAGAAGAGGAGGATGGCGAAGCAGCAGCAGCGGCAGCAGAAGACTCTGCATCCACCGAAACTCGATTGGTAGTAGGCGACCAGATTGTCAGGACCTGTTCCCCTTCGCTATTCTGTTTCATGATGGGGTTCAGCTTGAGAATACCAACACCCACAGTACGCTGCACCGCTTGCGCCGAGTCTGGTGTGTTGCTACCAGCTCTTGTGCTGGCAGTGCCGGGTGGGTCGTCGCACTCTGCGGGAGTGACTATTTGCTGGCCATGCTGTTCAGATACGGACTCCATTTTTGGCAACGGTGAGCCTCGAGAGATGTTTGGTCGTCCAGACTTGCTCCCCCACATTAAACTGCGTCTCATAGACTTGCTTCCTGACGAAGCGGACGTCTTGGAGTTTTCTCGAGACGCGGGACTCTCGTTCGTGGTTCCCGATCTTGATATCGTTTTGGTGGCGGTCACGACTTGTTGCGAGGCCAGGACCTTGACAACGAGATACAGTTCATTTTCGACTGACGGTGCATCCCCAATGTCCTGCGCAGACAAGTCGACAAACAGCGTCCGAGACGAGGTGTCCTGCGCAATGCCTCCAATGGAGCCGCCCGCTGGTATCTCAACCATGAAAGCTTCTGATAATACCGACAACTTGTCATGCCGAGGTTTCGAGACCAGGAATAGGACTAATGTAGTTGCCTCGGATGATGATCCAGCAAATCCCTTGACATCAAGAAGTAGATGGTGAAGGCTTGTAGATTCCACAGACGGTCGGGGCGGCTCGTCGAGAATACTCATGACGGACTGCAGTCGAGTCACTTCCACGACTGAATCATCTCCGGTGAGGATCCTGCCTCTCGCTGCTGGGTCGCGGACAATGATTTCTCCCCCGCAAAGCTTGTTAACCCGTACCAGATCCCATACTGTCGTTTCCCGCAGCGCTTCGTATTCGTGAGACGTGAGAACATTATACAGGAATTGTTGGCGACTGAGATTGAGGCTGGTGATGAGCCTCGAAAGCTTGTCTAGGTCGGCATATTGTCGAGACAGCAGGATTTCATGCAGATTCTTGGAGTGCCATTCCCTCAAGCACGAAGCAATCTCGTCAATCAAGGGCTCGGATGAGGATGTGGGTGTCTCGTCGCCAATCTTCAGCAGCGGCACCGGCGCGGCTGGTCTTGGCGCATCTGGATCTCGTTTTGATGGAGGAACGGACAGGTTGCCAGCAATGATTCCATTCGGCAATTCCGACAACGGTCTGCGTCTCTTTCTGATACTGTCCGTCTTCGCCAGCGATTTTGTTTTTTTGGCCCGGGTATCGACAGTACCTTTCTCGATCGCATCGCCATTCAGTTCTGGACTTGCCACCGGTAGATTCTCGTCTGTAACGCTGTGATCTTTGTCTTTGTCTTCGCCTTCGTCTTCGTCTTTCTCTATGCCTTTGTCTCCGTCTTCGATCTCGTCTTTTCCTTCGTTATTTTGTCCGTCTTCGTCCTCTCTTCTGTCTTCGATCTCCTCTTGGTTGTCGTGCTCGTAGTCAACGTCTGGTTCATCCGACTCCCCAAGCATCTCTCGTACCTCGACGCAGCTGCGGGGGAAAATGCCACTAAACACGCGAGCCTCCAGAGTCTGGCCCTTAACTGAGGTTAGACCAGCGAGCAAGCTCGGAGGAGCGACCAGGTAGCCTCGCAGCCAATTCCCATCGGGCGTCTCCTCGATGATGTAGAGCTCATCGCCGATTTCGAGAGGGAGGTCGGCCGGGCTTTCGGCAGTAAACGGATAGGTCGCAACAGCAAATGCGATGCGAGGAAGTGGTTGCCAGGGCATTGAACAATGGGCGTCAGCGCTCTCAAAGGCGCTGAGGCAGATTGTTGGCTGGCTGGACGAGAAGCTTTCAGAGGTCGGGCTCGTCAAGTCGGGCTTATACCAGATGCGCGCTCGCAGGCTCGGGGCGGGATATCACAAGCATGAATGGGTACACGGCGGCTCAGCTGCTCGTGACAGGCATCGATCGGGCTCCCAACTCACGGCTGGAGGAGCAATAAGCCGAAAACAAAAATGTGGATGAGGCTTCCTACAAGTTGGGTCCCAGACCAGAAGCGCAGCACAGACTTGTTCGTGGGCCTGGGTGCATTGATTGTGACTGGACTTGCAAAACCCCTGGAGACGAACCGGGGTTCTTTTCTTATCGATTAGCCCGCAGATGCAGGTCCATCCTCTTCCAACGCACGTTCGGCAACTTGCATCATCAACTGACAACGACATGGTCCAGATTGCCGGCTTTCCCCCGGTGCCACCACATTAATTCAACGCGGCCCCCGGCATGCCCTGATGATCTGATCAGACGACAGATACCTACCGGTACATCCATTATTAGGTACCTACCTATCCTTGGCGGTGTCGGGCTGAGGTTGTTCGGCGCCGCATGCTGCGTGACGCTAGGATGCACGGCCCGCTACTCCGTGGACGGTCTTGGTGGGCCGCTACGGCATCGGCGTCGCCTTCGTAGCGGCTCTCGTAGCGGCTCTATGTCATATGTCATGATATGAGGTACCTACCTGCTGTAGCCGTTCATGGCGAGGTCCCCGCCCGGTGCCAGTTTCCTTGGATGCAGTGATTGCTTATTATTACTCGTAATGCTACGCGGCGTAAGAAGCAATTATTGCCCGTTTTTATTTTTTGAATGGCGATGGTCTCCTCAGGGACCTTGCCTCGGGCAGTCTGGAGTCTGGACGCTATCTTGTGGAAAGTAGATTCGTGGAATGGCACGACCGGCATGAACCCATGGAGCCAGTTTGCGCCAAGGCTCTCTATTGCTACCCTAAGGCACGAAGCGCAATCTCGGGTCTGTTTGCGCAGGATTTCAATGTACGAAGTATTGAATCTGCAATGTGATGTAACTATGTATTAGTTGGACATACGGAGATATTGAATCAAGCTACCTACTCATATGCTATCTGTGATGTGTTATGCTCTGCCCACCCAGTCGCGCTCCAATAAGACGATCCTGATCCTGACCATTTGAACCGATTAATTGCCTGTCTAGGATAACGTTTCTATCTTCTATCCATGCCGATCATACTTAGTCTCGGCGATTTGTTGAACAGTAATATTGCTTCATGCCCAATAACAAGGGCGTGAGCTTGCTATGTACATCTGTTGATGTGTTGTAACTTGTCTGGCTTAGCTTCACTCCATCATCGCCCGGAGGCTTCAAACGAGATGAGGCACCTTTTGTACTATCCACAGGAGGACACATTCTAGATCTCTCCTTACAATCACGGCCAGGTAGATTGAAATGAGCCATGGTCTTGACCGGGACCACAAGTCAACGATACATATGTGCGAGCGTGCCGTTGATGTGTGTTCAAACTTCAGGCACGTCATTGGAGCCTGATTCAGCAAAGAATTACGAAACCCTTGTCCCATCTGCAGCACCATCCAATGCCTGCAATATCATGCCCCATGTCCTCCTTTGCGGGACGGCACCTGGAAGTTGGAACCAGACACGCGCGATACATAAACTCCGACGGGCCACATCATACATGTAACATTTTGTCTCTGTTTAATGCAAGGTACACATCGGACTTTCTGCCTCAATAAAAACCTACTCGTGGGTGAAACTTTTAAAAAAGACACTAGATATAACGAGTATGTACGTACCATGAGTTCCTTTGCCACCACTGACCAGTCGGGCGGCGAGCTTTCGGCCGATCAGACTTGTTACAGAGTACATATGTACTATGTACATACATTGGTACCTAGGCACAAGAACAAGAAATGACGCTAACAGGGCTTGGCAGAGTTTCGTGATTCGTTACAGTGCTACAAGCATATGTAGGTATGTACCTACATGATTACACCGTCTCTTGCCAGGCGTCACCAGCTTCAACAACAGCGCCGGCAGCTCGGCAACTAGTATTGAACTGTTGTTTCACGAGTACTTTCATTTCGAGCCCTCACCTTCGTGTATACTGCGCCTCTTCATTTCCCTCGCTGCTGCCCTGTTCGCGGCTCCCCGGGTTGAGGCCTCTGCAAGGCTTCTCTCTTACTGCTTGAAACAAGAACAATCGTTGTTAAGCCTGACGCCAGCGTCAGAAACATACTCAGCTCCCCGCCATACCCGCCATGTAAATGACCATGGGTACACCCTTCGTATCCCGCCTTGAACCTAGCTCGCTGGAGGGATTCAAGCGAGGAAAGCCCCATTATGAACAGCCACCGACAGTCCCAGAAGTCTTTCTACACGCCATGGACGTGCGTGAAAATGTATTCGTCGAGGAACAGCATGTTCCATTGGAGAATGAGCTCGATACCGACGACCCTCGCTCATGTCATTGGGTAGTCTATGCGATTGTGGACGGATCAGCGGAGAAAGAAGTTCACGATCATGCAGGCAACGTGACACAGCCGCGGAAGAGCTCTACACGAAGCAAGCCCGTTGGAACCATCCGTGCCGTACCGTTCCCCCACGAGCCTCATCCAAAACCCGGGGCCGAATACTGGAACGACCAGCTGATGTCGACCGGCAAAAAGACTGCTCATTCACTTTCAACAAACTCCACGCTCGACAGGGGCCTGGATCGGGCGACAACGTTCCACAACGGGAAGGAGCCATACATCAAGCTCGGGCGGCTAGCTGTGGTCAAGGAATACCGAGGCCATGGCTTCTCGAAGCTTTTGGTGCAAACGGCGCTCACGTGGCTTCAATCCCACCCGACCTTCTTTGATCCCGGCCCCGCGGAAGTTGCACAAACAGGGGGGCCGACCAAGGCTGAAGTGTCTAAGTGGAATGGCCTTGTCTGTGTTCACGCCCAAAAGGAGGCAATTGGGCTGTGGGAGAAATGGGGATTTGTTATCGACGAGGAAATGGGCTCGTGGTGGGAGGAGGGAATACACCATGTCGGAATGTTCAAACGGGTTGAGCGCGAGACCGACGGGCCGCCAGGCGTCCCTACGACATCTGCAGTGATTGATTGAAATCATGGCATTTGATCAGCAAGCATGTATTTATGAGTTGGAATGATGACCTTGTTCTGGACAACTTGTGCTATATAATAAAAGAAAATGAAGAGGACAGGTAAAGAAGGAGAAGAGGAGAGAATTAGGAAGAGGAGAGGGAGGAGATGAGCGGGAGGGAAAAGGTTGGGCAGAAAGCTATGCGGAATAGAGTCGTATCTTGAGTCTTGACGTGATCTAGGGCCTAGGCACAGACACCAAAAAAAAGACATTTACAAAGAAACGTCAAAAGGCCAAAGAAACCATTTCAATCACGCCTCTCATAAAGTAGAGCTCAATCATTGACTTCCTTCACAACTCACAACAATATCTGTCTGGCACCCTTGGTTGATTTTGCACATTGATTGCCAAGCTTTGACTATACAATGTGCGTCAAAAGGCGTATTGAATTCATCCATGCTCTTTGTTAAGCCCAATATTGATTTTTATTGGTACTCTCGAGCCACTTTTGACAAATAGATAGCCGTAGCGTTCCCATGTCCCAAACGCACAAGTGCAATTCTGAAAGATGCCGGAACCACGCCGAGAAAGCCCGCCGCAAACCCTCCCTATATCCATCCACCTTGCAAGCCGAAACAATAAACCATGATCGTCCCCCCTAGAACTAGATATGGCATTTATCGGTTGCTCTTGGCCACACGCTCCAACTCATCCTTCTTCTTGATAGCGTACGAGTTGCTGCTACCCTTGGCGGCGTTGATCAGCTCCTCTGCAAGGCACTCGGCAATCGACTTGATGTTGCGGAAGGCGGCTTCTCGGGCACCGGTGGTGAGCAGGGCAATGGCCTGGTTGACGCGGCGGAGAGGGGAGACATCGACGGCTTGTCGTCGGACGGTACCGGCGGAACCAATTCGGGTAGAGTCTTCACGAGGACCGCAGTTGACAATGGCGTCAACGGCGACCTGGATGGGGTTCTGGTCGGTCATCAGGTGGATCTGTAAAACAGTTGATGTTAGATACACCGCCGCACTTGCTTTCTGCGTCACGGTTCCGGGCTGCTTGCGGCGTCGACTAGAGAAGAGGGCATCAAGGAGGAACAGTTCCAGCATTGTGAGTTGCTATATGCCGTCACAATGGTTGTTCCTGTTCCCCGTGTCTCCCCTCCTTTCCTTCGAATCGCCTATCTCCGAGGTCTGAGCGCATTGCTGGATTATGGGTAATCAACGTACGATCTCGAAGGCGTGGGCAACGATGCGGACAGCCATCAGCTTCTTTCCGTTGTTGCGTCCGTGCATCATGAGGGAGTTGGTCAATCGCTCGATGATGGGGCAGTTGGCCTTGCGGAATCGCTTGACAGCATATCGACCGGCGGAGTGCGTGACGTAGACGGGGTTTCGCAGAGAAATGTAGTCACTATTCGAGTCGGAAACAAAGAGTACATCAGCAAACAAGTTTCATACATATATATGTATCGCCCAATGATTGTCATCTCCCTCGATAATCTCTTCCGAGTCGTCTTCCGTAGTCTGTTCGCGATTCGCATTGGAGGGGCAGGATTTGGGAACTGGGCAAATGTTCTTTGCAGAACGGTCTGCTTTTTTTCGCACGTACGTCAGAGAGATGTCGCGAACCTCGACCTCGTAATCCCACTTGTTGAACAACTTGATGTTGCCAATCTCCTTAGTGACATCCTTGGGGAGAACGTCAGAGACCACAGGGGCCTGGACCGCGATATCACCACCTTCGACAGACATGTTGAGCTGATCTGCAGTCGAAAATATATCCGGTCTATTGCTGGCGGGCGGACTGCGGGTTAGTAGTGCAGGTTGGCGAGATGGGTATTTTTTCGAGCAAGTTCTGAGATGATGCGCTCGCCGCTGGGGCTCGGCTAGCAAGAGGCAGCGAGGTTTTTTTTCGGCCGCTGGTGGACGAGCCTGACGAATCAGGAGCCGCGAGGTTGTCGGTACGTATCCTCCCGCACTGGCTTTATTAGGGCACGCGGGCCCTGGGCAAAACGCCGCAAATGCGGCGCAGTGAGTGGCTAGCCCACCACGCCTGGGCCATCCACTCTTGGAGAAGTGCGTGTGGGATGAATGTCGTCTTCGGCTTCTATCGAGTAAAAATTCCCGTTTCTTCCTCCACACTCCCGCCAACGACAAGCACATCAGATCAAAATGGTACGCCGAACAATTCCCCGTTATGAATAATCTCGTATCTCTCCAAAGACGTTTCAAGTTCGCCCCAGAATGATCACGCCGCAGAGAAGCACTCATTCACCGACGAAAGGCGGGAACAGACAAACCTTTGCGAGAAAAAAATGATGATTTGGTGGATCATGATACTAACGCGGGACTTCGTTGCCTTTCGAATTATAGGCGCCTGCTGCTGGAGCTAAGAAGCAAAAGAAGAAGTGGTCCAAGGGCAAGGTCAAGGACAAGGCCCAGCACGCCGTTCTCCTCGACAAGACCACCTCGGAGAAGCTCTACAAGGATGTCCAGTCCTACCGTCTGGTCTCGGTCGCCGTTCTCGTCGACAGAATGAAGGTCAACGGCTCATTGGCTCGCCAATGTATCAAGGATCTCGAGGAGAAGGGCATCATCAAGCCTGTCGTCACCCACAGCAAGATGAAGATCTACAGTACGCCTCCCACCGACTTAGTCTGATGAATGAGCCTCGTTGCTGACATGTTTCTCTTTTCTAGCTCGCGCCGTCGGTGGTTCTTAAGTCAGCCAAGTAGGAAGAAATTTAAATTTGTGTTTGGAGTACTGGTGTCTGAGTGGCCTTCACATCTCGAAAAGAGAGGCCTCTAATGATCCTCGGCGCGTGACGATTTGCAGTGCGATATGCTCTGTGCGATTTGCCATGACTGAATGCGAACCCAGCAAGTCTGTACTGTATATAGGCAGATTCTCAATGCCAATTTTGGCAACACATGGCGCATGCCAGTCTCTTACTCGAACAAACAAAAAAAAACATTTACGCAACTACCTAGCCTGCTCGCACTCCCGCAGTACCCACGGCACGCATTCGTAGAAGCAAACCATGTCCAATCAGAAGCCAGTTGAACGCTCCTCCTACAACATATCCATCTAGTTGAGACGCGAACAGACACCCTCCCCTCCGTTGACTTACAATGCTGAGGCACGATGTCCCTCGGGCCTCCCTTGTGTGCTATATCATCAGTTTGAATATACTTCGTACCTTCACGTGCATTGAATGAAATGACGTATCGTACGCCGGCTTCCGGTCACGATCTGGATTGAGATACATTCTTTCCCAATATGTGGCGATTACGGCACGTAACCGAGGACGGCATCGTGACAAATTCTCCTACAGATCAGAATCGTGGTTTCCCATCAGCGTGACAGGCCTTACCACGCTTTTGTGACTTGTCGTTGTGCCAGTTACCAAAATTAGAGGGACAACGAAATGATGTGTCCTGTATCTTGTTGAAGCGCTGCATCACTGAGCCACTGGTGACTAGGAATAGAGCGACTATCGTCGCCTGCTATCTATGGAAGACATCGCAATTAGGAAGCGATTCTCTACCTCTATCTATGTAGTTGAAAGTTCCTGCCTGTCGTAACATTACGGTCTTACCTCGTGGGGCGGGAGCACCGATTCTAGTATCTCAAGCGTTGTCTGGACAGAATTTCGCCCGCTGGAGCGCACACATGTGTGATATGTATGTATGACGAAAGTTCAAACTCCTGATTTGTAGAATATAAACGTCGTGTGAGTAGGGCATCTTGATGAACAGACATATACCCAAGCGATTTGACATGTCATCAAACTGATCAAATAAGGTCAAGCAAGCTAAGACCTGTGGGGGGTGAACTCGTCAAATAAGGCATATCCAGTACCGGAGCACCGCAATTTGTGAAAGTCTCTTCCAGAGCAAAACCGAGGCTCGATGAGGGTACAGCGATAACAAGGAGAGGGGACGTCAGACGGCCAAACGACGGATTTGAGCAGTTTAAGTGGATGCGAAATGTCTGAGCCAGGACACGCCCATTGCATTTCAGGATATACTCTCCGCGGCTGAAAATCCATATGTGAGTCGTGAGAGTCGGGACTTTCTCGGGAGAGCCGAAAGGCTGTTCCGACGCACCGATTGACGGCACCTTTAGTTCGCATCTGCCTGACGCCACGCGGACTTGACCTAAGCGTTGAATCCTTCCAGTTCCTGCACTGGTGGGAAAGGAGAGGTTTCTGTGAAAATTCATGCTCTCGATCATCTGTGGGTTTGAACATTTCGTGAACCGAACGAGTGCCGCTGATTGAAGGGATCCGCCAGAGGGACATGCGCAAAAATGCGATCGGGCGTGCTGCGAATCGGTACATGGCTCGAATCAGCCATAAATAGTTTTAGCAGAGATTGACGGTCGGGCAAATAGTGGGCAGGTCGTGCGTGGCGAGGCAAAGTAAACGAATCAAAGACGAAAAAGCCATTGATTTTGTCTCCTCTCAACTTACAAGCCGAGGAAGCCATTTGCCATGCTAAGCCCGGAACGAAGCAACGGTCAACGCCGACCGTATTCGAATGTCGTACTGTCGGTCCCCAATATCCCTGGATATGAAAAATAGGCGGCTGCGTCCAGTTGCCGATGAGCTTGTTAAGAAGAACAAATGTGCTGTATGGTCATGGTATAGGAACTCGGAACTGTGAAGGCACCAAGAGAAGATAGCAAACAGTACAGTATGTACTGGACTTTATCAAAGTCCGGCCTCCAGCGGTGACCTACCTACACGTTTGTTTCCAAATTCGCTACAGCCCCTTCACTCCGAAATTGACTGGGGGTGTACATAGAGGCCAGGTGTCGGAAAAAAACTCGGGGTGAACCGGTATCTCAGCTTGAGAACCTCCACGAAAATTTGACAGCTGACTGTGTATCTAGCCTGTACCTTGTGGCGGCGGATGCAGGCATAGTTTACCTTTCAGCTACATTTGATCTCCCCTAGGGGCCTGAGGCTGCAAACATTGGGGCGCGCTGTTGCTATGGAAAACAAGAAGGCCGCCTCTGGGTACAGCAGTCATGATTCGCTAACACTGACAGGTACCTCGATTGACGCCGATGACGACTGTGCAGATCAAGTACTCTTTCCTGGGTTCCTGAGGATGGCTAGGTAACTGGGGGCTCTAGCGCGGCCTCCGGATAGATTCGCCCAAAGCCAGTCAGTCCCCCGTCGAGGCTCCGCCGCAATTTTTTCCCTCTCCCCCAAATCCGTCCACCAGTCGGCGCAGAATTTATTTCGCTCGACTGCCCTTCTTCTCCTTTCCATTCTCTCCCACCCATCTCCCCTCAGTCCTTTGTCTTGTTTTCGGATAAAGCACAACCATCAAAATGTCTGGTGAAGCTCCTCAGAAGGTCCTGGGCATGCCGGTAAGCGACTCTACATCCCTCTATCTGTTGTTATCCCGCCTTCTCCATGTGCACGACAGCGTTGGCGGTTAAGGGGCGACGAGCGAGCTAGCAGGCCATGATGGGATTGTCCCGCGCCAATTACTCAACTTCACGGTTGAAATCAGTTTGAAAGCGCGTCGACATCCACGATTTCAGATCGGAGTGCTACTGCGTCCAACACTCGGGCCTCGTTTTCAGTCTCTGGCGATGCTCTCTCTCTCTCCCTTCAACCAACGCTCGGCGAATGGAAAATCGAGGCTGCTGGTCATTCATCTGTTTTGATAAATCAAGAACTACATATGCTAACGCTCACGTTTCCAGCCCTTCGTGGCCGACTTCTTGAGTACGTTTCAACAGTCGACCTCTTTTGAGCATCATTTTGGCGCTGTCAATGGCTGCACGTTCTAGTGTGCCGTTGTATACCACCTAAATTGATTTATCAGCGTCTTTTCTCAACGTTGAGAATGCTAACTTTGCTGTAGTGGGTGGTGTCTCTGCCGCCGTCTCGAAGACCGCCGCTGCCCCTATCGAGCGTGTCAAGCTCTTGATCCAGAACCAGGATGAAATGATCAAGGCTGGCCGTCTGGAGCGCCGCTACCTCGGTATCAGCGACTGCTTCAAGCGCACCATGGCCGACGAGGGTGTCATGTCCCTGTGGCGTGGAAACACTGCCAACGTCATCCGATACTTCCCCACCCAGGCCTTGAACTTTGCTTTCCGTGACAAGTTCAAGAAGATGTTCGGCTTCAAGAAGGAGCGTGACGGTTACGCCAAGTGGATGGCTGGTAACCTGGCTTCCGGTGGTGTATGTTTTCTCCGTACCCGAGGTGGCTGATTGCCTCCACACATGATCGCAGCAAAACTGACCAAACTTGTAGGCTGCCGGTGCTACCTCTATGTTGTTCGTCTACTCTCTGGATTACGCCCGTACCCGTCTTGCCAACGATGCCAAGTCCGCCAAGGGCACCGGTGAGCGTCAGTTCAACGGCCTGGTTGATGTGTACCGCAAGACGCTCGCTTCCGATGGTATCGCTGGTCTTTACCGTGGTTTCATGCCCTCTGTCGCTGGTATCATTGTCTACCGTGGTCTTTACTTCGGCATGTACGACTCTATCAAGCCTGTTCTCCTGGTCGGCAACTTGGCCAACAACTTCCTTGCCTCTTTCGCTCTTGGTTGGTGCGTCACCACTGGTGCCGGTATTGCTGCTTACCCTCTTGACACCATCCGTCGTCGCATGATGATGACCTCTGGTGAGGCCGTCAAGTACAAGAACTCTTTCGATGCCGCCCGCCAGATCATTGCCAAGAACGGCGTCAAGTCTCTGTTCAACGGTGCTGGTGCCAACATTCTCCGTGGTGTTGCCGGTGCTGGTGTCCTGTCTATCTACGATCAGCTCCAGCTCATCCTTTTCGGCAAGGCCTTCAAGGGTGCTTAAATGCTTTCCTTTGTGTCTCTATCATTAGCTTTTCCGTGCTGTAGGTGTGAGAACCAGCGCGCGATTTGGTGGGCTGAAGAAGTCCACCAAGGGATCCAAAACACGTGGATATGGACTGGTTGAGAGACAAAGTTTGGAGGAGGGTAAATGAAGGAAAAAAGATGTTTTTTTTTTGCGTGTTCCTGTGCAACAGATGCTCTTTGCGGGTTAGACTGGCATCGGTATGGCGTATTACCCTTTCGGCGCTGCCGGGGCTTTTCTAGGTCGCTGTAACTATACACCAATGCAATTTTCCTTGTTGTTACTCTGTAAACACTTTTTTCTCTCGTCTTCGTGACCAATAAACTATGCAGTGACCATCGACCACACAACCAGACCTTCGCCACTTTTGCAACATAT
Organism: Claviceps quebecensis; assembly: GCA_004016085.1. Lineage (NCBI taxonomy): Eukaryota > Fungi > Ascomycota > Sordariomycetes > Hypocreales > Clavicipitaceae > Claviceps > Claviceps quebecensis. The sequence goes on from QEQW01000572.1 coordinate 16,196, forward strand.
CCCCAAGTCAGGTGAGCTTGGCGTCACTGTCGTCCGCGTCTGGATGACTAAGGAGCGTACTCGTAAAAACGGTGCCGAACGCAAGTTGCAACCTCCATCACGCGTGTTGTAACTTGTAACTCACAGGCGACGGACCTTGGAAAATTCAAACTTACAAGAGGCGCGAACCACTTCCACGTATCAAAAGGCTCCATCGTTGACGGCTATTCATCACCATGCCCCCCGGAAGACCAGCAGCCCGCCGCGGCCGCGGACGACCCAGAGGATCCACGAAGCGCCAGGAATCAGAAACACCATCCGCATCCGACCAAAGCGAGGTCCTTGAACTTTCCGACGACAGCCCTGACGAAAGACGCCGAGATCGAGCTGGACCACGGGCGTCTGACAACACCGAAGATGCAGCCGTTCCTGAAAAAACTATCCCGAAGGACCTGCTCACGCGGGTACTGCACGAGTTCTTCATCAAAGACGCGACGAGGATATCGCGGGATGCGAATGCCGCTGTGGGGAAGTACATGGATATCTTCGTGAGGGAGGCTATTGCGCGAGCTGCCGTGGAGAAGAATGCAGGATTTCTGGAGGTGAGTCTTGGGTTTCCTTGGCCGTCCGTGTTTTGATCCGACGCAGTGCTGTGACATTTTGAGGCTTGGGGAGGTGCGCCATTATGGGAGACTCGTAATATTCTGTTGGGGCTAACGTTCTTTTTCTTGGAAATCTCAGGTAGAGGATTTAGAAAAGGTTGCGCCGCAGCTTTTGTTGGATCTGTGAAGACAATTCGAGCCTCCAATGGCAACGCCGGGCATGTGACGGTAGCGATGTGGCACATACCATTGGGGCGAGGGTTTGAAGCCGGGCTTGTCTTGACAACCACAGCGGCCATCCAGACTTTATAATCGTGTACCCGTTTGTGCCGGGACATGCCGACTTATCATCGTCTCAACACAAAGATTTCTCCATTGAAAAGAGCTTTCAATACAATGGATCGACAAGCCTCCACGATCGGCCCATCCTCTTTAGTCTCAGCCTCAGTCCATTCTTCAGAGAATTTCGGTTGCTCTAGAGGACCCTTAAAGGCTTCACCGGTGACGGGCTTGAAAACGCTCAAGATTCACTCCGAGAACAAGCCAGGCTTTGAACATGAATATGGGCAGAACAGGGCTATCGTCAGCAAGCAGCCTTGTTCCGGGAATACCTTTCATGACGAACCCTCGACTGCTTCAAAGCTTCGGGCTTACACCCGATGAGCTATACGGCCCGCAATAAAACATCTTTTGCTTTGCGCACGAGGGGTCTCGAAACAATGGAGTCGATCTTATTCGACTTCTCAGCGATGACAGTCATGAGATTCTCTGAATCCGCCTAGACAATACGTACATGGGTCCCTATTCTGGATGGCTTGTACGACGAGTTGGTATGATACTATTCAGCATTGGCTTGTCATTCTTCAGAATACGATTGCGATTGCTCTTCGAACTCAAATCTCTGTGGAATATAACATGCGGCAGTTTCAGGAACTACCAACGGGGGGGGGGGGGGGGGG
>QEQW01000573.1:0-17586 GCA_004016085.1 Claviceps quebecensis
TTGCCTCACCCCTGCTCCTTGGCTTCAGCAACAACTTTTGTGACCATCCTCCGTACCGTCCCTCATTTTTGCTGCTGATTGCGCCAACCTTTTCGAGGCTGACAAATGCCGGGTTTGTCAGGCCGATGACGCGATTTCGAGGGGCCGAGGCTGGGTGACTCCTGGCCCCTGGGAGCGGGCAGGATCATCTGCAGCAGACAGCCACACCGCACAGCCACACTTGCAGCGAGCGCAAAAAGTTGTCATGTCGATCGGGCGGTCAGAAAAAAAAAATATCCTGCCGCCTGGCCGATAGGGCCCTCATCGGTTACGCTGGTAGCGATTCTCAAACCTCCAATCCGAACACATCGAACACACTTTCGCCTTTGCTACCTCACAGCATAAAACTTCCCGAGGACAAGAAAGAAGCCAAGTTTTTCGTCAAACGAAACTACTCCCTGGAATACCCTCGGCACAACTTGCACCATGTCGAAGCGGGTGGCCGACGAGAATGGCAGTGGCCCTCTCAAGGGCGGCGATCGCCCCGACCCCATGGACATTGACGACGATAAAGAAATGGGCGACTTTGCGGATGAGTTTGAGGACGAATTCGAGAGCGAGGACGAGATCTTCGAGGCTGGAGTGGATGGGCGACCGGATGCTGAGCGCGAGGCCGAGGAGAAAGCTGCTGGTAAGTACACTTCACAGGAACACTTCTTTCATGGTGTTGATTCTGCATTTCCGTGTGCGCACATATAGTATTCTGGACAAGGCTAACGTGTCGTCTGGTGCAATGATACAGGAGCCATGCAAGTCGACCAGGGGACCTTCATCGTCGGCCGAAACAAGCTCGAGCCCGGGCAGACGCTGGCGCCCGATCTGTCCACGTACGAAATGCTGCATAATCTCAGCACGCCGTGGCCCTGTCTGTCGTTCGACATCGTACGGGATGGCCTAGGCGATAATCGCAAGGCATACCCGGCGACCATGTACATGGTGGCGGGAACGCAGGCAGAGAACGCCAAGGCGTCAGACAATCAGCTGCTGGTCAACAAGTTTAGCGGCCTGAGCAGGCTGGACCGGCAGGGGGATGACGAGGATTCGGACGAGGAAGACGACGACGACGAAGACGCGGAGCCCATCCTGGAGAGCAGAGCAATTCCGCTCAACTCGACGACGAACCGCATCCGGGCGCACCAGATTGCGCCCGGCAACCAAGAGCCCGGCCGTCCAGCGACGACCCTGACAGCCACGATGACAGAGTCAAGCCAGGTCTTCATCCACGACGTCACCCCGCATCTCTGCTCGTTTGATCAACCCGGCACCATCATCACAGCCCAGCAAAACAAGCCCATCTCCACCATCCGCGCACACAAGACCGAGGGATACGCCCTGGACTGGTCCCCCATCGTCCCCGGCGGCAAGCTCCTGACCGGCGACAACGACGGCCTCATCTACGTCACCACCCGGACCGACGGCGGCGGCTGGGTCACCGACAACCGCCCCTTCCAGGGCCACACCAGCAGCGTCGAAGAAATCCAATGGTCCCCCTCGGAACAATCCGTCTTCGCGTCCGCCTCCAGCGACGGCACCATCCGCGTCTGGGACGTGCGCTCCAAATCCCGCACCCCAGCTCTGACCGTCCAAGTCTCTCGCCACGACGTCAACGTCATGTCCTGGTCCCGCCAGACCAGCCACCTCCTCGCCTCAGGAGACGACGACGGCGTCTGGGCAGTCTGGGATCTGCGCAACTGGAAGACCAGCGACAATACCACCGGTGCTTTCCAGAAGCCCCAGCCTGTTGCCAGCTTTAACTTCCACAAGGAGCAAATCACTAGTCTGGAGTGGCATCCTACGGATGATTCCATCATGGCTGTCGCGGCTGGGGATAACACGGTCACGTTGTGGGATCTGGCGGTCGAGTTGGACGATGAGGAGAGCAAGGATACGGCGGGCGTGCAGGACGTGCCTCCGCAGTTGTTGTTTGTGCATTATCTCAAGGATGCGAAGGAGGTGCATTGGCATCCCCAGATTACGGGTAGTTTGGTCGCCACGGGGGAAGAATTTAGCGTGTTTAGGACGATTAGCGTATAGAAGGGGGATCTTTTGGGCCGATGACGGATATATAGACAGGGGATTTTTTTTTTCAAAAGGGGTAGGTATTTCAGAGATATTTGGAGGAGGACCAGCATCCTATTCTGTTGGTAGTCAATACATGAAGAAGGGCATCTCAATGCGGAGAGACAGGTAGCGGATGTCCTTGTGTCTTTTGTTTATCCTTTGTCTGGTATGGATGGTCTGCCCTTGGGCATTCTTCTTGGCCGCGCCAGGCTGCGCACAAGGCGCGTAGCGTAATACAAGGAGCGATGCCAACGATACTTTTTCTACTTTGCCGTTCATTAGGGGCAGACTGCTTCAATGGACCAATGGAACAATAAATGGGTCAGGCTGCCTCTAGATCTATATTTTCTGGACGATGGAACCAGGTGAATGATGGACTTACACTCGCGTTGTGGAATTTTGGAAAAGTGATGCTACATTAGCCCCCCCCCTAACCGTTGAACTCCTGAAAAGAGAGAGAGACAGCTCGGCACCCTAACGAATATTTTTCTCGAATAGCAGCTCCGGTGGACTTTTATTCATCTCCAGCCCCATACCCGCCTCCTCTCCTCCCTGCCCCGGCGGCAAATGCATAGCCTCCGTCTTCGCCAACACAGGCGGACCGTGGAAGTTGCGCCGCGCATACGCAAGGTACCAAACCACTGCAATGGCCGCAAAGCCCGCAAACACCACGGACGCGAAGTTCATGCTAGATGCATCAACGGGGAGCGTGACGGGCATGCAGAAGATGACGAGGGCGAATATGATCCACACCACGCAGATGATGTTGATGATGGGGCCGAATTTGCCAAGAGAGTAGGGTGAGTGCTTAACGGCCTCACGGCGGCGAACGAGAAGGACCATGACGGGGACGCAGTACGACATGCCGAGGCAGATGGTGGCGACGCCGGTGAAGGAGTTGAAGGCGGAGGTGGAGCCAAAGTAGATACAGCCGAGGAGGCAGTCGACGACTGTGGATAAGACCAAAGCCCAAACAGGCATATTGAGCTTCTTGTTGACGCGAGACCACAGGTGATGGCCGGGGATGGCGCCGTCGCGAGCAAAAGCGTAGGTGCAGCGCGATGCGGCGGTCAGAGCCCCGATACCGGAGAACAGCATAATGCCGAGGATGAGGAACAGGAGTCCAAATCCGCCAGCGCTCGATCCCGTCACTGTTTTGAAGAGGAGGCCGATAGGCTGGGCTTCCTTGAGCAGAGTGGAAATGTCAGGCATGACGAAAAGCAAGGGGATGATGAAGATGAGACCCGTGATACCCGCGGCCACAACAGAGAGCACAATGGCTTTGGGCACCTCCCGCTCTGGGTTCTGCACTTCTTCGCACATGGCAGCAACCATGCCATAGCCAGTCAGGACATAGGCGGCTGTGACAGAGGAGCGAACGAGGAGCAAAGACGGAGAGAAAGGCATTAGCTTTATTATTCTTTGTTAGGGGCTTGGGTTTTGTATTCTCGTCACAGACATGCAAAGAGATTCATGGCACATTTCGCGTAAGGCATGATGAGATATCGGTTCGCGGAAAAGAATCCCCGTCAGATGTACTCACGAGACAGTAACCCAACAAAGAAAGACCACGCAGAAGGCCATCCACTAGCCGAAGCATCATAATGGCCAAAGACAAACTCGCCTGAACGTCTCTCCGGAGCCATGACCAGCAAGGTGACGAGGATGATGAGGACGCTCGCACTAGTCCAGTAGATGCAAATCTGGTTGATGAGGTGCAGGTATCGTGATGCAAAGGCGTTAACCAGCGCGCAAAAGACCATGACGGCCCAGAAACACAGCACAGTCTGCCACGGGGTGGGGGCATAGTCCGGGTTGAAAAGGGTGATAGCGCTCAGGATGAGCTGGGCTCCGCCGAAGTTGATAGACAGGGTGACGGTCCAATTTCCAACAAGAGTGAGCCAGCCGTCGACGAAACTCACGGGAGCCGCCCACCTGGGCGTGCTCAGCATGGCAGACCAGTAGTAGACGCCGCCAGCGGTTGGGAAGACGGCGCACATCTCGGCCAGTGAGGCGGCGATGCAGATAGAGATGAGCGAGACGAGGACCCAGCCCCAGAGGACCGACACCGACTGGCCATTGTTGAGGGTAATGTACATGGTGGTGGACAGACCGTAGGGCACCGCCATGATGGCAAAGGACAGGCCCAGTATGCTCATCATGCTGAGGTTTCGAGGCAGCTCGCTCGTGTAGCCCAGATCGGCGAGAGCCTGGTCGGCGGCGCCGCTCGCCGAAGCACGTCGTCGGTCGCCGTCCGAGATCATGGTGTTGGCGGCGTGCGCAGACATTTCGTGTTTCTGACTGGCGTTGGCAGAAGGCTGCTGCTGGAGATGCTCAAGCGACCTTGATGGTGTTTCTTGGAATTCTTCTCATCTACCATCCAAGACCGCCGCAGAGCCTTTCGCAGGTACTGCTCATGAGTCATCCCTGTTATCGTGGCGAGCGGGCCAATGGTTTGCGATTTGCGTGCGCCTTTTTGGGGGAAATGCCACCCTGGAGTCGGGGCTATTGTCAACCTGGCATTCTTTCCATCCTCATGTCATCATGTTCTGGCCCCGCACCTTTGCAGAGGAGCGGCAGTGGCGGTGGACACAATGTCGCGCGTCGTCAAGATGAAAGCTGCTCGGGGTTTCTTCGTGGCGGGCAAATGGGCTGGGCAAGTCTGAGTGTGAGTGAGTCTGGGTGGTCAGTGTGTTTGGAAATGCGGATGATAGGTACATACTCCGTAGATGGTATGTGACCTTGGGGAGGTGCGAATTGCAGAAATCGCACCTGCCTCGTAGGAAAGACTTGCCTGGTCAGTGGTCACTGGTACATGCATATGTACCTAGGTACCTAGGTACATACTCTGGACTCTCCGTAATCCTGGGACGATGTCAGGCAGCAGCCTGCAGGTGAGAGGTGGAGCAGCCCCGCGAGGCCCCCGCGCCCGTTCTCGTTGGCCTGGGGAAGAGAGCGGGGACCATCTGGGGAGTATGTATACCTACATTGTATGTACCAGGTACATACCTAGGTCCAATATAAAGACTAAAATGCTGTTGCCATCTAAGTTGCCATCTAATAAGTTGCCATCTAAGCTGCATCGTTATACGCTATTATGCCATTCCACACCCTTCCACACCCCAAGTCCTTCTTTTGCATTTATTTGGAGATTTTACTGACGTTTGATATATGGCCGAGTTGAGCAGAAACTGTGGCAATGACAGACATCAGGGTCAAATGCCAACATACCTTGATGTGCTCCTAGGAGTCCTGGCGCGGAGAAGCGCATAACTACCTAAGCAACAAGTCACATTTTATGCATATAAGAAGTTTGTTGTTTTGAGATGTTCGTTCATCTTCCTGCGATTTAATCTCATTTACATATGTACTTTTTGTCGGTCATTCCCGTTAATGAGATGCACGCTATTGAAAATGATCCAGACGCTGTGGTAGAAATGGCCGATGACCATTAGGCTCGTGCCTTGTAAGATGTATCGAAACAAGAAAGAAAACTGTGAACGCAAAAGTCCCCGCTAATGCATGACTGATTGGGAATAAACGCCAAGCTAAAGAAAATGAAGAAAGGAAAGTGTGGAAACAATGCACGCGTGATAGCTTAGTGATCTTCAATATCCTCATCTCGCCCTGGATACATGATGTCTTGCTTGATGACAGCCTTGACATGGTTGAATAATACAAACAAGTAAATGCAGACGAGACAAATGCTCAGGCCGGTAGCAAACCACAGCACACCATCATGGCTCAATTCCCTCCCAATGGATATTGTGGCGAGAATGAAGCCAGTGTTGGGAAAGACCATGGCCCACCAACCGAGATGGAAGTGCTTGGGCGGCGACTGAATGACGGCCACAGCCGCGATGCCAAACCACCACAGACTGAGGGACCACAGGAAAATGGCGCTCATCAATGCCATCGTACGGACCACGGCAGTGTCAAAGAATCGGCCGTCCACGGCTGTGTCAAGATTGGCTGGGAGTCCCTTGGCCATCCCCACGAGGGCCAGGGCCGTAAATGCCGGTGGCCCCACACACATGAAAAGACCCGGCCGGTGCTCCCGATTGGGCAATCCAGCTGACATGAGGCGTCCGACCATGTGAGCGTACATGAGCACAGCGACCGCAAACCCGAGGCCTTGACACGTCAGACCCGCGACAATGATAGGAATGGCAGCGGCTTGAGGCTGCGTTTCGGCTATCACAGATGCAATCGTGCCGGACAGCATGATGGGGAAGATGGGCAGAATCCACGTCGGCATCATCGTGTGGAGTTCGAATCGGTGCGCCGCAAACACGTAACTGTACTGGCCAATGGCTAGAAGAAGCGTGACGGCGACGTAGGCCCAAAATGCGCCTGAAACCGCCCAGACAAGCCCGACGTCGTGCTTTGGTATTACGTAACGGTCCGTACTGGTGATGATAGTCGCGACTGAGAGAAAGAATGTGGGTAGGAAGAAGCCTTCTCTTGGATGCTTGATTGACTTGGACATGTCCCCTGAGTGGATGGAGAACCGGGCCACCATCAGGCAAGAAATGGTGGTGAATATGACGAGGTTGAGAATATATACGATCAAGCCAATGATGTCCAGGCCCGGGAATCGATGTGGCTGTGAGCGAATGAGCAAGGCAAGGCCACCTGTGCTCATTGGTAACGTGTACCAGGCCCATGTGAAATGATGAAGTCGTTGTTTGAGTCCTAATTTCGATCGCTGGGGGTCGAAGGCGTCGGTGCCGTCATGTGTTTGTTCGGAAGTGGCGCCGACCTCAATCTTTTGAGCCTCGAGGAGAGACGGCGTCGAAGTCACGCATCTTCTTTCTTTTAATGTTTCGCCAATGCAAGTCTCGACGCAGGGACCAAGGGTAGTCTGCATTTTGGACCCATCGTGGAAGGACGACGTGGAATTTCTCCTCGTTGATCTGCCTGATTCACACCAGCTCTTGGGTCTCGGTCGATTAGGCATCTTGAAGCGTTGCTTGGCGGTTTGAGAGGATGATGTGAATGTGAGTCAGTGGCACGCGCACTAAGTAATGAGATTGCGTGTCAGTCTAAAGAGAAAGAAAAACGTGGGAAGACAATTGGTGAGCGCGCGAGGCAATGAGTTATGTATGCCAGTAGGGTTGAAAGCAGGGGGAATCAGACGAGTATCTATAGACGGAAAGATGTAAGACAACGCAGGATAATGCCAAAAGAATGGAGTGATGTCCCGGGAGAAACTGAGCCCGTTCATGCCCCCGGGCCAGCACTATAACGTTAGAAACTCCGTCTGTGCAGGACTCAGCCATAGAACAGGCAAGAAAAGAAGGAATAATGTTTTAGCAAAGTAAAACAGAAGGAAAAAGTGGACTAAGCGGGGGTGTTTCGTGGTTATGGACTGTGCGAAAAAGGTTGGCGGAATCTTGGCAGGTATGAAGAAAGCTTTGCAGGGTCTTATCTTGTCCTTTCGTTGGGAGGCAAGGTCTGCTGCTTTGACGTTTACCAGATAGGTAGTCCCACCTTCGGGGGCATCGCGTTGGAAGAAGCGTAAGCAAGGCATCTGGCAATGCAAAGAAACGCAACACACTCAAGAGGCAAGGCAAGGCAAGCCATACGCCCATTCATTTCTTCCAGTCGCAGATTCGCAGTGTTGCGGCTTGCAATGGCTACCTAGCTCTGCGTATGTACCTAGGCATCTTGTTCAGGAATCAGATGTGTACCTACCTATAGGCTATTTCGTGAGTGTCTCACGGAGGTGGGGCCGCCCTCGAGGGAACGCGCCTCGCCAAGACCCCAAAGATACAAGGCAAAACGACGACCGTCGGCAACTGCTGAAGACCAGTCCGTGTGAGGAGGACTTTAGGGTCTCCAGATTCGGACACAACTTTCGGCTTGATTGGCCCATCGCCGATGCCAAGCCGATCCACCGTCTCACGAGCGGGTCTGTGATGGCGGAGGGTGTGTGGTGGTTCGGTGGTTTGGTGTCAAAGAAGGGACGTGCCATGAGGAGAGGACGTATTACACAGAAGGCTAGAAGGTCTCTGTTCTGTGCGCGCTGAGTCCTGAAGAGCGAGGCAGGATAACCCCTGTTGTGGCAGGAAACTGATATATCAAGAGTCCTGGGACAAGAAGAAGGCCGTAAGGGAGCTTCGAAAGACTGGAAGCCGCAGGTGGTCTGTCTTTACATGTGACTCGTGAGCTACAGCCTACAAGGAACTGCCGTCGTCGGCGAGTGGACACTGGATCGGCTCCGAGCATCCGTCAGCTCTTTGCTGGCCATTCTGCTCCACCAGGGGCCAAAACCAGGAATCAACGTTGTCCACGAAAAGCGGCCACCGGTTCAGGATCATGTCATGACACGGCTCCGGTCCGCCCGAGGGCCGCTGCGCATTCGGCTTCTGGTCCAGTGGCCTATGCAAACGTACATAAAACTGTGTATAGTTCTCCGTAACAGTGAGCCGAGTCGCTCGATCTTGAGAGGGGAAGGCCGCGCTCGCTCAAAACGTTTGCCAGCCAGTTTCGTGCCCTCTACGGAGTAGACGTTGTCCATCTCCTTCGTCATGAACGTCTCAACAAAAAGCTCGCGTCGTCGGCGTACTTCTGCACTGCCCTGACGAGCCCTGAACCTTGCATGCCAAGGCCGGCATGGCGCAACACTTTCTCGGCCGGGACGCCGCCGCACCGCCACCCGGCGTCTTGAGGCGCCACCGCGGCTTTGGTGAGGACGGAATAAACAACGGAGTATGATACGAAGGGCAACAGGCTACAGCGTGTGAGCGCGTTTACGGTAACTTCCCACGGTCAGTCGAAGTGATTGGCGCCTGCGGGACAAGCCATATTGGCGGCAAAAAGCGCGTGTCAAGCTGCGGACACTATGCTATGTATGAAGAAACGGTGCTATGATCAAGCATGAATGACGCTGTCACGACTCACACGCGAGACATAAGACGGAGTAGAGTGCTCATACTTTTTGGTTGGAAGTCGAACGACGAGAAAATGATAAGGCTTGCGCAAGTGGTGACAGCTGTTTGGGCTGGTTGCAGCGGTCGGACAGCTGACGGCTGCTTGCAAAATGGGTTTGGGCCAAGCCAGGACCCGCAATACCTATAGGTAGGTACCTTTAGGTAGATACCTCCTGTCTACCAAATACCTAGGTAAGTAGGTTCCTAGGTAGGTACATAATGATACATTCGGTATGTATGAAATATGTAACACAGCACCACGTGTCCGGCGCTTTCTAGGGGTCCCTATGCGCCACGCGGCCCACGGCCATCTCAAACGCGGATGCTCTTGCAAAACGCACCTCAGAGCTCACATGGAATTTGATACCTACATACCTAAGCCTATCTACCGCGCTTGGCATGGCCGTGCCTGATTCTTGGTGTCGTGGCGGGTGAGCTTAAGGCGTTCCAAGTCCCGGCACACGCCCGCAGCACCTAATCAGTAGGTACATAACTACTTCCAACGCGGGAAGCGCTTTTTATTAGAGTTGTTATCGGGTTGACATCAGAGGCGGCAGACTTCGTCATTAGGTAATCCGTCTCAGGCAAGCGCAATCAGTTTTGTGGTTTAGGTATTAGAGTGCCTATCTTGTTTTGTATTTCTCTTAGCAAAACAAGCCGTCCTCGAAACGTGGCTCGAATGCTTCATCCTCTCGGCTACGAGCCAAAGCCGATGCTCAAGCTTCAATTGCCAAAGTTTCAACTCTGAATGTCTCCATCTGTCCTATTCATGCCTTTCTGCATTCTCATATATGATAATCCTCTCGAGGTTACACAGGAGGTTACGCAGGAGGAGATCTTGACATTCTGCATATACGGACTTTGAATTTTGACGACATACGAAAGGGCGGACCCCGGCGGGGACTGCACCCGTCCAACAATTGCTGCGCGGCGATACATGTACCTACCTACCTACATGTATGTATCATAGTTTGGCTTCAGGCAACACCGCTCAGCTCTAAACTTCTCAAGGTAATCCTACATGGGTGACGTTACTCTAGCACTTTTCTGTTTGCGGCCGAGTCGGGCCGCACGATGCGCCAAGATCGAATCGACGACATGGTGAAAATAAGCTTGTGCTTTATGTCTCTTAGCGTTGAGTTAAAACGCTGTAGAATTGGTCTTGGCATTTTCTTCTGTGAGTATTGTTATTTCTACCACCCGATAATTCTATTCATACCACCTACTCAGAAATTAGTGTGAATTTCACATGGTAAGGAAGTATTTTAGGGGTTAGGGGGGTTAGGGTTAGTGGTTAGTGGTCAGGATTAGGTGTTAGCTAATGGAATTGGGATGGTTAGGATTAGGTGGTGGGTGGTATGAATAGAATTATCGGTGGTAGAAATAATAATACTCTTTCAGAATACAGGTGAACCTTGATGATGTTTCTCAAGGGAGCCGTTCTGCTTCATGACGAAGATGGAGTCTTTGCTCGTCCATGAGTAGCCATTCTTTTAGAAATCCAGAAGCATTTTACCTATGGATCGGCTGAAATCCCTGTACCACCCTACGGTTCTATTGCCATGTTTCTCCGCGCGGAAAGACTGTCTCAGTTTCATGTTGTACGATTCAAAGTCATCGAGCGGCCCAACTCTGTTTCGGCCCCATGGAGGCACGTCCTTCCTTACATAATACAGTGCCGGCCATAAATATCTGTTCCTTTGCGATGAGTATGGAAAGAAGGAGGTTGAACATCCAATGCATTGAGCCCCTGACCCTCCGCGGAGAATCTTCACGATCACTTTCTCGCCGTGATTCACCACATCTCTGGGGGCCGGGGCCGCATTATGCATACGAGCTCTTCCGGACGGCAACATCGGACTTGAGACTTCATGTAACCGAACGGCGAACAAAAGTCCAGGGAGGCCGAACAAATCAATGCCTCATGTGTGTGACTCGGAGTCACGGTCAGCGCAGATGGAGAACATGATTGAGGCAATCTGCTGTGTGAGATGTCGCTTCGCATAATTCTGATTTGTCCTCTGACCAATGCATGAGCCCCCAGCAAATGCCTCGGCTGCCAACCAGGAGAGCATCCGTCAATCCTTAGGCTGGGCTTCTATACTTCAGCGTTTAAATTGGGAGGAAGTGCCCCTATTTGGCCGGCCGGAAGCATCGGGCATCGGAGTTTTGCGGCTTCACACGGCCTAGGCTATGCAGGATTGATGGAAACTTGCGCAAAATTGCAGACTGATACCTAGTAGAGGATGCATGGCCTTGTACGGAGTATACCTACATGTTGCATACCTAGAAGTTAGAACTGCATAGACATGATGCCTGTCAATACCTGGTGAACCGTAATGCTCGGGTTTGTGGGGACATCTGTTACCCGACGATGTTCTGATTAGTAGGGACTTGTTAGGCAAAACTGAAGAAATCGTGCGGCGACGCGTAGCGGAGGCGCACATTTCGTGTTTGCCTCCATATCACACAGTCAGTACTTCGTACACAGATCTCATTCTCGGCTAAGCCTACACCCTTTTCTTTACCTGTGCAACGATCTTAACGCAGGTACTCTGTATACTCTTTAGAGATTGTATTTGTATAGAACTGGGTGGCTAGAAAGCTACGCTTACGGAAACTCATTGACGTATGTACTCTTTTGTCCAATATGGAGTAGACTTCCGGCCGCCGAGGTACGTCTGTACAAGGTTGAAGGCAGGGGAGTGAGGGTTTTTTTCGTCAGGCAAGTGTTGAGTGTTGGCCGGCCGGCAAAAGGTGGATCCAGATTTGCCCGGAAAGAGGAAGTAAGCGGGACATTTCACATGTCCGTGTCCGTGTCCTATGGTATCATGGTATCATGGTATGTATGTAAAACAATCCCGTTGTTGAAGGCTTATGCCAAGCATATTGGCGTAGTGTGATCGGCCGATTCGGTGCCTCTGTTCAACGCTGACTGAAGATGTAAGATCAAATGTGGTTGGCCTTCTTTTGAAGTTCTTCCACAAGTTCTTCCGCATCCTCATCACGTGACAGTGCCTCTTCAGCTTCTTGATTTGTTGCCCCTTCATCAGCCAGGATCTGCAACAACATCACAATGCCTATCACGCACGCAAATCTCATCTGCCCACCTGTGGTGAAGATGCTCTATCAGTTTGGAAACATGACTCAGAGAGATTGTCGGCTACGCCCGACGGAGATTTCCGGCCCGGCGTCTTCTTTTCCGCGACCAAATCAAATGTCGCGTCTGCCGCGTTCCCAAGCATGCTATCGACCACACACCGGAACGGGAGAGAGCGTCTTGTTACGGAAGTTGCCGTCGAATCTCCTTACACGTGTGCCCAGAAAAGAGTGCCCGGCCGCAACTTGCAAGATCTCGTAAGGAGCTGGCTGCGTGAAGTCGCGTGAAGCCGCGTGAAGCCGCGTGAGGCTACATTGATCCTCTCACGTATAGGATTATCCTGGTTCTTTCTTAACCAACCCGACTTTTCTCGTGCATTTCGCGGCTACAATTGTTAGAATGGCATGGTGGTCTCTTCTCGCGCCGGAGTCTGACAGGAACCGTAATGACAGCCATGTTTGCGGCTCCTCTCATGCGGCCCCCCCTACGAGCTCTGACTAAACTCGTCTGGGCACATTCCTTTGAGCAATTCGTCTGACAGAAGCACCATTCTGCTGAATTTGGTGCCGTCAGTGATTGTTTTTATCAGACAGGGCCACCTGCATTCTACTGGACATCGTATCCTTCTCATATGTAGTCCCCTTCGGAGTAGCCTCTACATCAACCTGGTCGCCGTGTGTTCCAGATGGAAATGCACGATTCCAGTCTGATTCTTTTCGAAATAGGGGGCTTTGAATAGGCGACGGACACGCGAGATCGCGCGTCATCGGATGTAGGATACCCGAGCCCAACCTGCCTGCGCAAGATACATGGAATTTCGAACGTATCTGTCCACGAAAGTTTGCAGCTCGAACTAGACGAGAAACGAGGAGTGTGAAGAAACTCGGGAATGAGGCGTAAACTTTGACGCGAGCTCAGAAATGGCTAATGTATGGATCGCTCGTGTTTGCAACTTTGCTCAGCATGGCCTTTCAGGTTGGTTCCTTTCTTCGTCTCAGCGAGCTTTGTATCCGCGCGCCGATTTGTGGGAAGGCTCGTGCTCTTCATGAGTCTCCATCAACTCTCTTTCGATTTCCCCTCGATAACTTGTGTGGCCGTGGACGCCCAGCAACGCAATCTCAGTGCCGAACTAGCAGATCAAAGTCGAAAGCTCTCAAGTAAGCGCTGGTATTGCGTTTGGCGACCAAGTCAGTTGAATGTAAATTCTTTGCAACGAATGCGTTGGAGTATTTCCTTGCGATGCCATCATTCGGATCTTATTCGCGCAGTGGGACAAACTTGGAGCAGACAGAGCACCGCAATGTGAGAGACTGATCTATTTTGCAGATTCATTATTGCCGACGTTGAGTGTTTTCTTCACCGCTCTTCAGTTCTTACACTCAGACTGAATGCGATCATGACCAGGCGAACAGTATGCTGAACGCGAGGGCAATTGTTGACTAAGACGCTGCTTTGCAGGGCAGCAGGGTTGACCGATAATTAGAGGCGTGATTGATCAAGCCTGAGAGAAGCCATCTCCATGCTCCAGGTAGCAGCATGGCGCCACGTCTTACTGGAGTCAATGATTTGGACAAATTATAGACGGAACCATTCAACGGCGGGTCTTTGAAAACAGCTGCGCCGGAATTCGTGATGGTGAAAGCTATCGTACGCGATGACGATACCTCGTTCGGTATTAAAACTCGATATCGCCTGGTCTTCTTGAAGGCGAGGTACCTCTCGGATAAGTCGAGCTCGTCTCGGACTCAGGCGCCTGTTTGCGGTTTCCCGGAGCGGGCGGTCCGTGATGAAGATGTAAGTGGCCAGAGTGACCAGACTCTCATGATAGGCTACAGCCATCTCCACGCTTTGGATAGCAGCATGATCGTACGCCTGACGCGAGTTCAACAATCTGGACACGTCATGTACGTAACTACACAACGGATTTGACGCAGATGCAGCTGCACCGCGGGTTCATGTGTAAATATATCGTCGGCGATGGCGGTATGGACCTCTCTTCATTCTGAAGCCTGGAATCACCATGGCCCTATGGACTGGGTAATGTTACGATCGTGTTTTGACTAGTTTCAGGCAGAACGTGACCGTGGATAGGCCTTCTCTAAACACGCTTCTCTCACGCACCATCAGCCAGCGGGTATGACATCTCGCATCGAAACTCTCAAGGACTGGTGTGCATTCGTTGAAGAAGCAGGCACACATCGGGTGCAACACGTGCGTCGTGTCGCATATTGACCATCAAGCTGATACGATCGCCCTCTTCGTTGGGCAGTCTACCAAAATCTCCTGTCCTTCTACCTTTCTAAATTCTCCAAGTCTGGATAGAAAGCGAAAGGGACAGATGGATTCCTTCGTCAGGCGGTATGCCACCCCCGACCCTGTCCTGTAACCTTGGCGCAGGAAGAGTGCAAGTTTGGCATGTTTCAGAATGAAAAAAATTGTCACAATCACGACTGGCACTATCGATTCTTCACTTATCTTTTCTCTTCTCTCTTATTAGTCTCTTTCTATGCATGACTCTCACGAAGAGAGATTCGAGAATAGGTACCTGTCGACTCGACTCGACAGAACTGAAGAGTTGCACTGGCAGAAAGCTCAGGAATGCTCAATCGGAGCCAGCAAAGTACCTAGGATACTGTACGTTCTTGTGACAAAGGAGCCCAGCAGGTGAGGAGAAGAAAAAGTCAAATTGAGACATGCTAGATAGAATGATAGGTACCTCTTACCTACTTACACACCCTTATCTAGCGCCGCGGCCCGCCAGGACCAATGCTGCATCTACGGATTCAAGTCTTGGCTACAGATCACGCGTTCCGGATACATACTGTTCAGCGTTCATGCGAGCTCTTGGACGGGAGCGGCACATTTCACGCCCGGTTGGAGGTTCTTGGACACAATCGAATTCACCCCAACATTTCTCATCGAACATCACACTATGTGTGGGTTTGACGTCACGCGTCTGTTCAGGAATGCTGACACTGGACAGTGGGGGTGCCACGGTGGATTATGTCCGCTCGGCTATCGAAACAACGTTCTTTTTCAAAACGACTAGCTCGTTCTTTTTGGAAACTTATCTCGGACTGGGCCTTTTCATGATTCCATCTTTGCAGGTCTTTCCACTAGGAAAGGCGGGGGGTCCGGCCGGCTACCTATTGGGCCCCTCTTCATCTTTAATTCTAATTAGACTAAATCTACCAATCTTCAGTGACGACTCTGTAGCTCGACTACCCAATGTATGTACCGTAGCTGGTTCACTTTTATTTACCATTGTATCCTCCAACTGGGACTAGCTGGTTCATTCTTTCAGACTCTTTGCATCGGCTTGCCTGGGCATTGACTTAGGTAGTGCATGCAGCTATTATCTTGCGATGGTACAGATTAGCTGGAGCCTGGCCGTGTTATTCTAAGGCCAGTTATCTGAGCTAAAAGATGGCGGATGTTTCGGCGGTGTGCAAGGCCAAGGCGCGATGATAGTGCAAAATGCAGTTTGCGAATCATGTCTGGATTCGTCAGATCATGAAGACCCTGGTCACCCTGCTATTTTGAGCGGATCGTGATCTTGCCGCCGGAGTGTGCAAATAGGTACAACGCCTCATCGATTAACCCGAAATGGACGACGCTGCATGTCAAGGAACTTCTCTTCACACATACTGAAAGCCATTGCCGCGCATAATGGAGTTGCTGCTTGTCCGTCGACCGAATACATGTACAGTTTCCCGCCGTTCAATTGTATACATACTTCCCTCATGAAACTCTATTGCACCTTGCGGCAAAGCTTCAACGACATGTTTGATGTGATCTCTTTTTGGCAGGTCACGACTCACGAGTCGGAGTTACAGCTCATGATAAAGAAAGGAAGAGAGCCGTCTCTCCGAAAGCCAAAAGTGAATGGTACCCAATGAACCCCAGTGTCCAAACGATAATGTAAACGGCTTCATCGGACAGGATATCTCAGCGCTGATGAGAGGGACGGGAATGCGGTAGTCGCGCATGTCGGTGAGAATGCGGCTCTGCGCAACAGATTCTGGATTCCAGAATCAAGAGAAGAGGTCCCTTCACATACATACACGATCGTATACGCGGATCCCCGGTCTTCTTTGAGCCTAGTACATATGGACACTGGACAGAAGTGCCACTTACACATGATTTCTTCCGTGAAATACTTCAACGTCCAAATCAGGTTAATCGCTGACGCGTGTTTCAATACTCCTTGCCGACGAGATCGGACTGAATCGAAGACACTGGACAACTTTTGGTCAAGAAGTTGAGCAGCAGCTCGATCGACGATAATGTGGCCCTTTGATTAAGTGCAAGCTATCCTGTCTTTTCTTTACCCCTCTTGTCTCACACATACATACACAGAATATGCACACTTACACACACACACACATGTCTTCATACACCCTCAATTCCTTCCCTTTGTATCACGCCCTATATTAGATCAACATCTTCCCAACTGATCTTGCAGCCTGGCATCTCTCACGGACTGGACTGCTCTTTATCATTTTCCACTCTTCAACTCTCTCCACAAAGAAGATAGCCCAATTGCAACTCCCTCCAGCCAGCCGCCATGGTATCAGTCCAGACTCAGCGGCTTAGGGATGCCATTCTCATATTATCCGCTCTTATACCAGGCATTGCCGCTCAGCTTTTCACCATTAGCTGCGCGCCTCTAGCCATCTACCGCGGAGATCCCCTCGTCTTCGACGGCCAGATATCGTCCCACGTACACGCCATCGTGGGCGGCACCGCCTTCGACCTTCACTTGCCCAACGAGAAGGCAAGAGGGGGCAAGGCTACGACCTGTGACAAGGTTCTCGACAAAAGCAGTTACTGGCAGCCACAGTTGTACCACGAGCGCAAAGATGGCAAGTTCGAGATTGTGGAGTTGCAGGGCATGGTGCGTTCTTTTGGCTCTGGT
This sequence comes from Claviceps quebecensis, assembly GCA_004016085.1. NCBI lineage: Eukaryota > Fungi > Ascomycota > Sordariomycetes > Hypocreales > Clavicipitaceae > Claviceps > Claviceps quebecensis. The sequence goes on from QEQW01000573.1 coordinate 17,054, forward strand.
CCCTCAGTGCAGTTATTACGGCCGCGACTGGCCGCCTGATTCTTCTTCTTCAAACTGACGAAATGATGAAAATAGGCGGGCTATTACATGAACCGGGCGTGTGACTATGCTCCTGGGCGACTGAACTGCGCTGGCCAACCCATTGCCAAGGCGCCACCGAAAGGCCTACGCATGGTTGTCGGCAATCCATTCCTACGGTGAGATTATCACGATGGGATAGACGGGCCAAGTCTACAAGTCACGACGAGACCCATGCTGATCTCTTAAACAGAACATTCAATAAGACAAATCCCGAGCAAAGAGCCATTTCGCACATCTGTCTGGGCGAAAATGCAGGCGACACGCCGCATCTCCCCGTCAAGCAGTGCGATCGTATGCGTGCCGAAACATTTTTCCCTTCGTGTTGGGATGGAAAGAATTTAGACAGTCCTACCCATAAGCACCACGTAAGTCGTCTCACAAGCACGTCTTCACTCACACGTGTGCACAAACATCCATGATCCTGCACCTCATATGAAGCGCGCCGGTCCTCC
>QEQW01000574.1:0-17568 GCA_004016085.1 Claviceps quebecensis
CGGTGCTAGGAAGGAAGAAGGAAAAGAGAAACCAGGGTCCAACGCACAGAATCTCGCTCAAGGTCAGATATGAAAAGATATCTGTCACGATCTCGGAGGGGAAACAGAGCGGAGACTGGCGACGAGCCTCGACCAGAGCAGCCATCATGAGCTCGGATCCGGAGGAGGGGAATAAATACGCAGTGCGCTGGAAACTTGAAGAATGGGGAGGATCCGCTCGTAGCACACGGCGATATTGAGAAGCGGTTTATGGTGCAATATTCATTGATGGAGCGGAAGTCTGTCTGCTTTGTATAGTCAATTTGGCCAAAGTTAAGGCGAACAGTACTAGTAAGAGCCACGCAACGCAAAAGGCAAAGCGGTACAGCACATGCTTGGAGTGTATTGTTCGCGGCAAAACAAGATGCTATAGCGATAGTAGAGCGAGTACACGGCAACCGTTGGCGGAATAAAATAAGGGCCAGGAACAAATCGTCCTGAACGGTTCGAGAAAACCCCCCAAATCATAGGGAAAAACCGGCATTTTGCGGACGTGTTCAACAAGGTCGGTGACGAAGCTATCACCGCGAAGACCAGTGTTCGATCACGAGAGGCTGGCGAAAGAGCATTCGAAGGTGGATGTCGTTCGCGCCTTTGTGTGGCCACTTGTTGAATACCACCCGTTCACGAAGTTGAAGGCTTCCGGGAAGTTTTGGTGGAAACTCGATAGAACAATTCATTGCTCCAGGTAGTAGAATCTTCGTGGTGCCCATACTGTTCGGAAGGAATATGGATGGAACGTGACGGTTCTGCGTGCAGAATCGTGAGCTGAACGCAACACCGAACGATATCCAGACTCGATGCTTTTCCAGCGCATATACACCAAGTTCGATGTTCCGAAGAAGTTCCAACTCAAGAGGGCGCAAAATGTACGGGTTATCCTGTGCACGGCTTACAAAGTAATTTTGTTTGAACTGATTGTCGGAGTGGCAATGTATCGTACCAAAGTGCCATGGACTAGATTTGAAAGACACGTTAGACCTGAAGTGCGCGACACACGTACCTACATCGACGAGGATTGAACACGGACTGGTCGAGCGAGAGCCGAGGCATGGACTCGGACCAACTCATGAGCAAGACCAGGTGGATATTCCGATTCCCGATAGTAAAGGATCTCACGCTCGGACTGAATCCAACGGCAGCAATCAAAATCCATGGACACTCCCGCAAATAGACGCAAATTGAGCCAGACTTTCTCCCAATGTGAAGTCATTACCTACTTTCAACGGCAACAGAAGCCAACAGGATTCTTCAGGGAGCGTTGGACCCAATGGTGCCGTACTGACAATATTCATGACTTGAGCACGCTTGTCCTCGACCGGAGCCGACGCCATCTCTTCGCGGGACTAGGTGATAGTATAGTCAAATCGAAAATAGAACCCGAGACAGCCACACCGCGGTACCGAGTGGCAGTGCCGAAACACCTGAAGAAAGACTGAGATGAAATTTCGACTTCCGTTCTTCATTTCCAGCGGATGTGTATCACGAAGTAGAAGGACTATTTCCTTCACACCATCGCATTTCTCGAATGCAGATCTTTGCGAAACAGACGACTCACTCCATAAGTCCCTTCGCCGTCAGGACCGATACCTCAGCCCACAACGTCCCTCTTAGTGTCCCATTCCGGACTCGTCCTATTCTTCCACCCAGACGACCATTCCCACCTAACGTCGTAGATTGGCGCCCTCCACGGCTTATGTATCACACACGACCGCTCCATCGCACAAGAAACTCCTAGCTTGTGGAAAGAGCGCATGGCGAAGGTATCACGAGGCGAGCGGTACACGGGATGCCGGTCTAAAAAATGAACATCAGGAACAGGAACAAGGGCCCGAAATCATGGGCAAAGTGATGCTCTGGGCGCCGTACTCGGAGACGGTCGCGTCGCGGGACGCGAAAGACTGCTGGTACGACTCGCGAGGCGTTAATGAGGACGTTGAAGACGTTGTCCATAGGTAAGTACAGTGCATCTCTCTTGAATCTCTCTGGCGGTAGTGAATGCCTCTCCATTTATAAGTGTCTAGATGCGTCGCAGATCATGTTTTGGTAGCTTGGGGGGACGCCCTTGCTCTCGAGGTGAGATCCCCTAATCTTGGTTCGTGAACCGTTCCGTGATGCCATAAACACGGCTTGGGAAACTTCCCTCGTCATGAGCGATCTTGTGGCCGATTTGCCTGTTGTGAAGGCTGACCACAAGCGAATCGTACTGCGTGCCATCGGAGGTTTTGGAATGGCTTCAAAGGGCGTGGTGACGTCGTCATGGCCGCATGAAAATGATAGGTTGGTTCGTGGATGAGGATAAATTGACGCGTCGCGACGAAAAGTGGAGGAAGTTTTGTGTTATTTATGCGGGGCCACTGTAGTCTGTACCTACTACCTACCTAGGTACCTAGGACCAGGAGGTACCTAGATTACTAATTACCTCTGTGGAATAATGACTCTTCTCAGTTACGGAGTATACATACATTCCTTTGATCGAACTTGCATCTACTCCGTAGATACTCCTTGATCCCCTTGCTCATTAGTTTATGGTCTCCAAGAGCTAACGCTTCAGCTTAAGCCATTTCCACAGATCTGGTATTCACGCTGCCGCTCTTGACGCATCGTAACCTGACACCGTCAGTGAAGCTTGTGTCGTCGGAAGTAGAGGAGGGTTTTCGTACCCGTAAAAGAAATTTACTTTAGATGATCAGCTCTGAGCTTCGCCATCGCAGGAACTGCATCGTTGGCATACCCGCACGCCAATTGCGGCTTCAGCATTCAAGATGAACGGCAATCGCCAACAATCATGATTCACTGCTGCAGTCGGGAGCTCCGAGCGGCACATGGGCCGCGGGTCTTTGCACAATCCACCCTAAATATATCATCCCTTATAGGCTACAGCCCTGATTCCAGCGACTTCACTAATGATCAGGAAAACAGTGCAAGCCCTTGACTATGATCAATATAACATGAAAGTCTGATTTTTTCTTTCTTCTTTGGTCGTCAACTCTGTCTTGCTGGCATTTTCGTCAACTAGAGTCCATGTTACGTGGCGGGAAGAGAAACCCAGCTAAGAATACTTTGACATTGTTCTGACCTGATGATTAGAGAACCTTATGGGATTATGTCGAACAAGGTCAACAGGTACGTCACTCTGCTATCGTTCAATAAAATTGCATTTCTGAGAAGAATATAAGACACTGTTCGCGCTCGTGATGCCAATCTGTTAAAACACACAGTCCGCGTGATCCCCCTTAAAGGCCGGTCCTTTATCATCACAGCTGCCCATTTCCGCCATGTATCCATCTTGCCGCGTTGCGACCCCCAGTTTCCCAGCCACACGTAGAAGTTGGAAGAAAATCACACGCCTTCGTGAATAGCAAGGTGCCGCCTCTGGAAAGAGCACCCCAAGTCATATGGACTTTGTTTTGAAGTAAGTCAAGCTGCATGAGCATGCACGCACGCACGCATCAAGCCCACACATAGACGCGTAATCTATGAAGACAGCGGCATCGGCCATTGCTGCGGGCGTTCCTCCGTTATCAATTCCACACCCCGCTCTTCTATCGCTTGCCTCAGATATGTGGGCCATTCATCATTGTCATGATGATATGCGTAGATCGTTCTGAGATGCGTGACTCTCAGAATCGCTTTCACCAGATATGTGAACGAATCTAGTTCGTACCACACGGAACTAATGCTCAAGGTCTGCAAGTTGGGAAACGAGGCCAGAAATTGCGGCAGGCACAGATCCGTGATATCTTTGGGATAAAAGTCGAACTGGAAATCGTAGCATCCCAATGTAACGATGGAGGGGGCGCCGCGTAGCCATTCATAGCCAAGTAAATGGTCATAACTATCAACACGATGGGGGAATACAATGTCGAAAGACGACAATTGTCCAGTCTGGATTGCTTGTGAGGCCAAAATTCGAGCTCCGAGATGCGACATGGACAGCACGGACGACCTGTAGGAACGCAGACTCTGGAATTCTGAAACCTGAGTACCGTCGGAAGGAGGGGGGTGGGACCGCAGGTTCTTGAACATACAATAAGAAGAAGGGTCCCTGAAATCAAGACGAATATGTTGCAGTAAGTTGCCAGGGCCGAGACACGTCAGATATTTGAATGGAAAAATCAGTGAATCCCGCAAATCTCTGGCTGTCCCGATGCCCGCTTCGAACAAAAGCACCTTCAAGTGTGGCCATACATCTTCCCGTTTTCGCGAAGAATGATAGGGGCCTAGAACCAGAGTTCCTACGCGTTGACTGAGATAAAGTTGTTCCAATCCTGGAAAAGCGTCGGAAAGGTTGAACTACGAAGGCTCAATGAGTTAGCTTCCCGATGTCACACACACCCGTGACACCCCGAATTGACGAGAAAAGAAAAGAACAAAACGATGGTGATGGAAAAAAAAGAAGAACAAAAGTGATAATCTTCTAACTGAGGTTATTTGGGCGCGAGGAGACGAACCAATGGAAGACGTTGTAAGGGCATCGTGCACAAATCGTTCATTCGCAGAGTCTTTAGCTGTGGAAGAAGTGGAATCTTTGGCGCAAGTAACTCCCCGATCCTATTGTTGTGCCAATAGACTGGTATCCCGTTCATCAAGGTGAGATGCTTCAAGGAGCTGGCAGCATTTTGGAGGAACGTGCGAGGGAAACCTCCGGGGACGTCGGGTAATTTGTATTGGAAAGTTCGAGTAATCCCATGAATGGCGACATATTCGAGTCGTTTCCATCGCTGCTCGTCCGAAGGTAACAACAAATCTTCTCCTTGCTGCGCATACTCCAAATGCTCCAGGTTTGGTGATTTCTTGAGCAGGAGCGTCAATATTTCACCAGCCCTCTCGCGTCTCCCCACCACGATCCTGTGGGCACCTTCGGTCCCTGCCCAGGACAGCACTTTTCTACACCCGCGTTCGCAAAGCTCGGCCGCCCCCTCATCGTGACTGGAGTTATCGGGAACTTCCAGGTTTCTCCATAGTTGCTTATGGAGGCGGAGCGTGTGATTCCATTCCTTACAGACGCGTAGAGAAAGACTGTACAGTGTACCACGTGTTAGATCAGCCAAATACTTTTGACAACGAGTCGGTGCTAGGAAGGAAGAAGGAAAAGAGAAACCAGGGTCCAACGCACAGAATCTCACTCAAGGTCAGATACAAAAAGATATCTGTCACGATCTCGGGGGGGAAACAGAGCGGAGACTGGCGACGAGCCTCGACCAGAGCAGCCATCGTGGTATTGAGTCCGGAGGTAGGGAATAAATATACAGTGTGCTGGAAACTTGAAGGACGGCGAGAATCCGACCGTAGCACACGGCGTGATATTGGGAATTGGTGTATGGTGCAATATTGATTGATGAAGCAGAAGTCGGCTTTGTATAGTCAATTTGGCCAAAGTTAAGGCGAACAGTAATGAGTAAGAGCCACGCAATGCAAAATGTAACGCGGTAAGGCACACGCTTGCATGGTGTTGTTCGAGGCAGCACAAAATGCTTCAACGATGGTCATAGGGAACGCATGTCATGAAAGATGCTCCCATGACCAGAGATCGTTTCAAAGGTGTTCATAGAGTAAGGGAGCCGAACGCAGAGTAGAACACTCAAAGGTCTGGAGAACGTTGTGTTGTTCGCGATGGCGCGGCACTGGCTCCCCTAGCATACAAAATGCGAGAAGTGAATACTCGAGCAACCCCAGACCTTTTCCACCGTGTTCATAAAAATTTAAAGGATCCAACGCAGAGGAGAACACTCAAGATATCGATCGCCGTTGTTCGAGCCGAGGGATCCCTGCCTGCGCCAAGCAAAGCAGAAGTGTTGTGTGAAAAGGTGAATTCTCGATTTTGATAGTGTGCTACGATCGGATTCTCGCCATCCTTCAAGTTTCCAGCACACTGTGTATTTATTCCCAACCTCCGGACCCAATACCACGATGGCTGCTCTGGTCGAGGTTCGTCGCCAGTCTCCGCTCTGTTTCCCCCCCGAGATCGTGACAGATATCTTTTCGTATCTGACCTTCAGTGAGATTCTGTGCGTTGAACCATGGTTTCTCCTTCCCTTCTTGATGTTCAGCAGAAACAGCGAGGACGCGGGGACCGTTGGTGTAATGAAACAAGGGCCAGGGAAACTCGGCCTGGATGGTTCGAGAGAAGGCACCAGTACCTAGAGAAATACTGGCATCCTGCGGACGTGTTCAACAAGGTCGGTGACGAAGCTATCACCGCGAAGACCAGTGTTCGATCACGAGAGGCTGGCGAAAGAGCATTCGAAGGTGGATGTCGTTCGCGCCTTTGTGTGGCCGCTTGTTGATTACCACCCGTTCACGAAGTTGAAAGTTTCCAGGAATCTTTGGTCAAAAGTCTCTAGAACAATTCATTGCTCCAGGCAATGGAAGGTTCGTGGTGCACATACTGTTCGGGAAGAGCGTGGATGAAACGCGACGATTGTGCGTGCAGAGCCGTGAGCTGAACACAATGCGGAACGCTGCTGTTCCAGCGAATCTACACTAAGTTTGATGTTCGGAAGAAGACCCAACTCGAGAAGCCGCGCAAAAGGTACGGGTGATGCTGTGCACGGCTTACACAGTGATTTCGTTTGGTCTGATTGTTGGAGCGACAATGTACCAAAGTGCCATGAACTAGATAATAGATTCGAAGGACTCGTAGAACATGACGTGCGCGGTACACGTATCTAGATCGACGAGGATTGAACACGGACCAGTCGAGTGAGGGCCGAGGCATCGATCAACCCATGAGTATGACAAGGTGGATCTTCCAATAGAAAAGTGCTCACGATCGAACTGAATCTATCGATAGCAATCAAAATCCATCGACGCTTCCTCAAATAAGAGCATTCAGAGCCAGAGTCCCTACCAATAATGAAGTCATCACTCACTTTCAACGGCAACAGAACCCAGCAGGATCCTTCAGGGAGCGTTAGACCCGGCGATGCCCTACCTTAGTATTCATGACTTGAGCACGCGTGTCCTCGACCAGAGCCGACGCCATCACTTCGCGGGACTTGGTGATAGTATAGCCAAATCGAAAAATGGAACCCGAGCGGCGAGACGGCCACGCCACGATAACGAGTGGCATTGCCGAAATATCTGAAGAAATACCAAGTTGAATTTTCGATTTCCGTTCTCCATTTCCAGCGGATTGGTTTCTCGAAGTAGACGGACGAGTTCCTAAAATGCAGCTGACGCTCTCTTGCCACCAGACGCAATTCGCGAAATGCAGACCTTTTGCACAGCAGACGACTCACTTCATAAGTTTCTTGGCCATCGGGACCGACACCCCAGTCCACAACGCCCCTATTGATGCCCCATTCCGGGCTCGTCCTACTCTTCCGCCCAGACGAATATTTCCACGTAACGCCGTACCTCGCTGCCCTCTACGGCTTATGCATCATGATTCACACATGACCGCCCCATCGCACAAGAAACTCCGGGCGTGTGGAAAGAGCGCATGGCGAAGGTCTCACAAGACAGGCAATACATGTGGATGCCAGTCTCAGAAGTGGAAGTGTCAGATTTACTATGTAATCTGATGGAAGAAGGTTGTTTGGGTGAATGTTGATGATATTGTCATTTTATGGATTCTGATCATGTCTCCTCTAAGTTCCTCGAACTGGCCTCGAACATGGCTCCACTTTATGTACAAAATAACTCGTGGAACCTCAGTCATGCTTGGTAATCTACCTATTTGACCTCTTAGCGCTTACGGCCTCAGCATTCCTGATATCCGACAGGAAGATAAGGGAGATGAACAAGGCTCCCGAGATCATACGAGGAGTTGAATGATGACAACGTGGGACGATGGAGACTGTGTGCGACAATTACATAGGCACCTAGAGAGGTAGGAGGTACATATGTACCTATGTAGGTACGTGGATCCTTACCAATTATTGCCTTGGTACCTCCTAGGTCTTGATTCCCTGACGACAGGCACCGTCGCCACCCAATAAACACGGAGCCTATCCCAGTTATGTACTGGAAGTTGGAACACGCGGAAACGCGCACAACTCGTCGCCTTAGCACTCACCTATCGCCCTGAGCTCGACGTATTCGCGATCCAAGAACCGTCAGGTACATATTGGCAGAGTCCCTCCTCATTCCAGCCTTGGCCTTTTGCAGCTAGCCGTGTATGCGGAAAGGACGGCAATCTACGTCAACAGGCGACACGGGCCCGAAGCTTGATCCAGCAGGACAGGCACGGACTGGTACTCAATCACACTCAAGGGAGTCGAGATCTACTCCGTGTAGTCACCCGCGTCAGAAGCAGAATGGGTTACTTCTATCCGGGAGTCTATGACGGCGCCGGTGCGGTGCAGAAGCGTATTTTTTGGCGACTTTACCCAACATCATTCCCTTTGGGATAAGGAAGACCGGATCTCACAGAGAAGCAAGGAGCTACTGGTTCACAACACGCTGAAGAATCGGCCTCGCCACGTCCCGAGGAGAGACCTCATGGAGGTCACAGGGGAAGGGAAACGGCATCATCGACCACGCATGGGCCACAGAGGATGTGGACGTTGACTTCTTGGACGGAGCCAACCTTGCAGGGTTCGACCATGTAGCACAGCTCATCACGATATACGGATATGGCAGCCCTGCCAGACCGGCGGAAACACGACACTGCTGGGGGAAAATGGATAGAGAGTTCGTGAAAGCTGAAGCTAGGACACGGTTCCGACCCGGTACCACCGATACCCCGATCCTTTCCCCACAGGGCATAGATTCCCACGCGGACTGGATCGTAGATAAACTGACAAACATCGCCGAGCTCACAGCCTCGAAGAGACTCCCAAGCAGGCCCCGACAACAACCATGGTGGAACGACAAAGACCAGACTGCGGTAAGAGCGGCACGTAAAGCCCACAGACAGCGGCGCAACAGGATAACAGAGGAAAAATGGAAACTTGCCCAGCAAGCAGAAGACGAACGGCGCAGCTCTAGTGGTGGAATCTGTTGGAATTCGGGAGATAGTCCGCTTGAAGCCTTGTCCAGCGTTCCGCCGCCCAAAGGTCTTTGTGTCCTGCCTTCGCTTGAGCCATTGTATTTCTTCACGAGCTGCGCCGTTCGTCTTTGATCACCCGGGTCTGTTCGTCTTCCGCTTGTTGGACGAGTTTCCAATTTTCCTCTGTTCTCCTGTTGCGCCACTGTCTATGGGCTTTACGTGCCGCTATTACCGCAGTCTGGACACAAAGGCCTTTGGGCGTTGGAACGCTGGGCAAGGCTTCGAAGCGGACTACCTCCCGAATCCCGACAGATTCCACCACTACTCCGAGTATGTAGTAGGAAATAGCACGGTAATATCGAACACTCATGAGGAGAAAGCCGCAGCCTTCGCAGAACGATTCTTTCCCCACTCCACAAGCACGCACATCGGACATGGCGACAGACAGTGGCAACACTGCACATCGGCTCAACAACGCCCTATTCCCAAAAAGGGGATCATTTCAGTCTTCATACAGGAAGAGATCAAAGGGATCATCAAACGCCTAGCCAGCTGGAAAGCACCGGGACTCGGCGAGATGCCGGCTGAATTTCTTAAGGCCTGCGGCCCCTCCCTCACAAGGGCCCTGGCACACCTACTCAAAAACAGCTGTCGCCTTGGATACTACCCAGTCCGCTTTCGCAAAAAAGTTATTGTTTACGCAAATTGGGCAAGAGGCCCGAGGAATACCACGAGGCCGGGGGCTGTCGGCTTATCTTCCTCTTGAGCATAATTGGAAAAGTACTGAAAGCGGCGGTAGCAGCGAGGGTCACCGCCGCAGCTGAGAGCAATAACTCCCTCCCAGAGCTCCAGATGGGAACAGAAAGAACAGGTCCACGGAACTGGCCCTGGCCCTCAGCACAACTGACGGAAGTGGTACAAGCGTCCTGGTACCATGGCGGCATAGCAATCACTACTACAACTAGATGTCACCGCAGCCTTCGACACAGCACACCATGGACGACTCTGCTATCTCATGCTGGAGTCGGGGCTTCCACCTGGATGGTGGCGTGGACCCGGAGATTCACTACTGGAAGACAGGCCTTCCTCCACTTCGAAAACCAAATGACAGGAGCAATACCGGTCCCCGCCGGGGCTCCGCAGGGTTCCCCCATCTCTTCCATCCTATTTCTGATATACATGGCCCTGCTGTACGAAAACTCAGGCCGCAAAACACACAATCACTTTGGTTTTCTCGGGCGACACCAATATAACCGCACGTCAGGCTGTCAGCCAATGCCTCGCGGTGCGTATGGAAGGACAGTGGAAGAGACGTGGGAACGCCTAGAGTCTGCTCGGAGTATCTGCCAAGACTGGTCCGACGAGTCAGGGTGAAGTTCAACCCGCGAAAAAGCGAATTGGTCCATTTCACAAGACGCAGAGAAGCAATTACGACCGCAGTTCGGCTCGATTTGACCACCTCAATCAGTCCACGGGAATCCGCCCGGTTCCTGGGAGTCTATATTACTCGGAAACTACGATGGGATGAACACGAAAAATAGGTCAAACTGAAGCTTGAACGACAACGCCTTGCCTCGCCCTCACAAGTACAAGCTCAGAACTGGGCGGCTCATGCCAGCTCGACTAAAAATCATTAAAAATACGCTAGCTAGGCTGGCCTGGGCTGCCCAGTTCTAGAACTTCTACTTGATAACCCATAGGGGAATAACCCTAGTATAGGGAGGGAAACCTCGATGCCGTCGTAACGCTGTGTATCGGGCTGATTCGGTCCGACCGCGGTTCCTATTATACATTAATTGTTTATCTCCTCGCCGGATCGGCGCGGCAGTCACTTTCACCTTTATCTCTCGATCCCCAGCTCGGCCCCTTCGACCTATTCAGCAAGGCATACGCGTCACATCACCCGCCAACTGGACACAAGGTAAAAATAGAAGTTCAATTTGTCTATCTAGCATAGACTGGCGGCAAGAGAATGGCACATATATCAGCAGCTATCTATACTGGAACGAAAATTGCGCAGAGGAAGGCACTGCGCGCCGAGGTTCAGACCGCCGAGCCCACAGACCTGCAATGAGAAGTCATCAACATTGGAATCCGTAACACTTTCAGGTATGCCGATGAGCACCGTAGAGAACCAAGCTTCAAGCAAGAGAATGTACTGATTGATCCTGCTCTCGTTGTTGCTGTAATAACTGTTGTCTGTGCGCTCGCAAGGTTTCACGGTTCAATCTTCCGACCAGCGGTTCTTTATCACGTTTCTCAGGATAGCATCATGGCTATTGAGTCTCGCGGATTGGGCGTCCGAAGCACCCGCTCAATTTCGTCAAACGGCCATGTCCGTGGGAGCGGGTGGTTCCAACTTCCCTGTGCCACTGCGACCCTGGTTCGGAGGCTCAGTACCCTTCACTTGTATAGGTAGGTTACTTGAGCGCGACAAAGTGTCTTTTAGACATGTTGGCAGCTTTGTCGGGTTTGATGGGAGCGGATCTAAGGTTGGGCCGTAGACCCTGGCCGTAGCAAGGTGCTCATAATTAGAGGACGACGAGAGGACCTAGGTACTTGATTACCACAGTGATTTCCGTTCCAGAATATGCGACTATGACGAGTGCACATTTTCCCATCCTGTACGAATTTGACGTCAATTTCTTTCGGTCCTAGAGTGAGCTGATTGCATTGCTTGGGGACCAAGTTGTTGTAGTTGCAAGTCAATAGAGCTGGGCGCCATTTTATTAAATCCCGTTGTCGCCTTGCCTGCAATTGAAAACAACATTCAACACGAGAAACAGCATCATCAGCCCGACAACCTCGCCTGCCGCCACAATACGATTCGCTCGAGCGTACGAAAGACCTCCGACTCCGATCTCAAGGTACTCCGTATGTACTCCGTATGCCGAGAAAAATAAGCGGCTCAATCGAACGCCCCATCCATGCCAGTGGCCACCCACCAGTGACCGACCACTGCCGTCACTAGACAAGGGGCAGCGCGGTACCCCACGTGGCCGGCCTGATCCTAGTCATCTTCTCCTCATGCTTCCTTTCATCCTCGTTTCAGGATCGAGGTGTGCTTCGCTGTCTGTTGCCACCGATTCCTTGTCCTTCGTTTGACCTCCTCCAGCACAAGCGGCCGCGACTACCATGATAATGGCTGATTCTGAGGAGCCTCAATTGACTACGCTCGCCGAGAGGATAGCTGCCCTCAACAAGCAAAAGAGCTTCGATCCCCTCGTCAGCAGTGTGGCTAACGCTGCGCAGAAACCCGGCAAGCGGCCGCCTCCTCCCGCTCCTCCTGTGCGTCCAGCAAATGCTCAGAGACGACAAACCGTACCGGCAGTCATCAACGGTTCGTCGCATGAGAATGAGACGAGTCATGGTACATCGGCGACCTCAAAGGCGCCGCCGCCGCTTCCTCCAAGAGGCACGTCGACGTCAAGTACGAGCCGTGTAACAATACCGACAATGGGCAAAACTGCTCCTCCTCCTCTGCCTGGAAGAAGACCGATGCCGCCGACGCTGCCGACACAGACTCCGCCTGCGCTGCCTCGACGAACCTCGGCTCAGTCCACCTATCTCTCGGTCCGGCGGGATTCGACGTCGTCTGAGGTTTCTCAGCATTCTGCCGTCTCCACACGTTCATTGAGCGGAACCGCATCGTCAAGCGCCAGCTACATGTCCGTCGGCAGTGCGACGCGTAAGATGGCGCCTGCCACGTTCGATCCAGCCAGTCTGCCTGCATTGCCTCCCTCGAAGAGAGGCCTCGAGGCGAAAGTCAAGGAAGCCGCCGCAAAAGAAGCTGCCGCGAAGGAGGCGCGTGGGAACGAGATACGAGCGAGACAAGCTGCAAATACACAAGATCCTCGGAATGCTATCAGTGCTTCGCCATGTCTGGCGCCAGCTTTGCGCCCTGTCCTCCCACCAAGGACGTCCAACTCGTCATCCTCGTCGACCCCTACCACCACCACCACCACCACTGATACAGGTGACGTCAAGCCTGTTGCACGAAGACTGCCTAGTAGCACAATCAGAGGCTTCGGCAGTGCCCAAGCTGTAAAGCCATCTATTCTTCCTCAGCAAGGAGTTCAACGAGTTCCGACGATATCAGCAAGCGATGCGGCACGTGGGGACGTACCGCCACCTGTGCCTCTGTCCTCCAGGCCCTCTATTGCCGACGTCGAAGCCGTCTCTACCCGAACTGTGGCGCAACAGTCCAGCAGCGCGAACCCTGACGCATGCTGGGTATGCCGAGACTGGAGCAGACCCGACGCGGTAGCCGCACAGTTTCCTCGCCAATCACTGCCACGTCACGATATCGTCGGCCATCTTGCACGAGGACTCTGCGACCCATTTCCGTCTTACAGCGACAAAGCGCGTGCCATATTTACTTGGTGCCACCACAACATTGCGTACGACACGGTCTCGTTCTTCAATAACGGCGTGCGTCATCACTCGGTGGAAGATACCATCACGAGCGGACTGGCTGTTTGCCAAGGGTACGCCGAGGTTTACATGGCAGTTGCGAGGCGCGCCGGCCTGGAATGCATTGTTGTCGCTGGCCATGGCAAGGGTTTCGGACACACAGCTCTACGGAAAGGCGAGAGGCCTCCCCCGGCTAAGCCTGACGGACACGCCTGGAATGCGGTGCGCGTGGATGGCGGGGTCTGGAAACTCGTCGATGCCTGCTGGGGGGCTGGGCACATCTGCTCGGCGTCCAACACGTACAAGAAGGAGTTCTCTCCCCGCGAGTTCACCTTGTCGAACGAGCTGTTTGGACGACGTCATTTCCCACGAGACCCAAATCACCAGTTCAGGGCCGATGGACGGGCCGAGTCGTGGGACGAGTACTACAGGGGCGGTGTGGATGGCGAGCCGTATCAGTGGTTTGGCACGGGGAACCACGAGGGATTATCTGAAGAGTCAGTCGAGCCAAAGAACAAGGATATTTCTGTGCACAAGGAGCAAGTTGTGCGCTTTCAGTTCTCAAAGACGTGCGAGCATTGGACACCGGAGAAGGCGGGGTTGGGGAAACCTGCGCTGTTCTTGCTGAGCATTCATGGGCGCGATGGGCGAGCGGATGAGCTAATACCGATGGATACGAACGGGTACTGGCACTGGGTGGATGTCCATGCGGCTGATTTGGGATCTCCTGGCCAGGCGGTGGAAATCATCAAGTTGGATAGCATGGATGGCGGGGATGCTCGAGGTGTTACGGCAGGGGAATTCATGTCCAAACGGGGCAGAGTTGGCATGTCGTGGTCGTATATCGCCAAGTGGAACTTGGTCTCATGAGGTAATGACTTGCATAGGATATCATGTCGGCGTGGACTTTGCTCTTCTTTTTTGTTTTGCTGGCTTGACTTTCTTCATTCTTTATTTTTTTTCGTCAAGCCTCAGTCTTGAAGACTAGTAGGTACAGTACATGCACGGCGTTCAGTGCTGGGAAACAAGTGCGGGCGCCCTGTTCAGAAACAGACCACCATGTGCGGCCGATTGTCAGATGAAACTGTTTCTTGAAAAGAGAAACGAAACGAAACAAATTAGAGACACTAGAACACAAATTAAAGTTATCGTGTATCTATCTAAAAGGGCAATACAGTACCTAAGCTTCCAGCATGACGTGCATGATGCATTTAGGAATGTCTTCTCCACGTTGCGTGTGGGCACTGAGCACTGAGCACTGAGCACTGACTCCTGACGTCGCGCCGCCCCACATTTTTCCGCAGCTGGCAAATGTCAACGTGGCAGCTGTCGTCGCATGATGCCAGTCGGGTTCATCTCCGAATAGACTCCGATTCACCTCCTAAGAACCTCGTGGCCCGCCACTCGCACTCAGCGCAGCTGCATCCATTCCTTTATCCTCTATGCCCTGAATTCCGACTGCTTGATTGCCAGTTTTTTCAGAGTTTTTTTTTTTTTTTTCGTCTTGTTGTCCTTGCCGCCAGCTTCACAGCTAGTCATTCCTACCGCGACGCCCGAAACGAACGCCGAACCGTGCCCATCCTTTGTCGGCTACCTATATATATCTGCAACCTGTATCAACTTTATAACTTTATTCAAGCGACATTCGATATAACCCCTCGGCAATTGGAAACGGGCGCGACATCCAAGCATATGGCTCCTCTTCCATCAACAATGCCATCGACCTCGGAGACATAGCCTCGCCAGCAATTCAACTCCACGCTCCATATCACGCCCTTCAAACCAGTGACCACCATGGCTGCTGTCTCGCCGTCCTCAGCCTTCTTCTCCCCCACCGCGCTCTCCCGTCAAGAAACCACAACGCTGGTCCTCCTCTCGGGCTCATCTCTCGCCGTACTCGCCAATACCCTCCGCGGCGATGGCGGTGCCCCCCTCATCGCCTCGCTGGCCCTTTCCGTCGCCGCCTTCTCCCTCTGCTATGCCATGATCCGCTGGCTAGGTCCGACGTTTATGCGCGCAGGCTTTCGCGGCCGCGATCTCAGCAAAACAACACAAGTTGAACTGCCCGAGTGCATGGGCGCCGTTTGCGCGGCCGTCTACCTACTCGCCGTCATTGTCTTCATCCCTCTGCCCTTCTACAAGGACATCGTGGCGGCTACATCGGGCGGAGGAAACCGCGATGTCGTAGTCGAGATGCACTCCTCCATGGACTACTTCGACACCAACTTCGACGCCAGCGGCAGCGGTAGTAGTAGCAGCAGCAGCAGCAGCAGCAGCAGCAGCAGTGGCGGCCGGTTACTGCACAAATTCCCCCATAATAAACTCGCCTCCTATCTCGGGGCCATCATCTCTCTGCAGACGATTGCCCTGCTCGGCATCGGCGACGATCTCTTCGACATTCGCTGGCGCCACAAGTGGTGGATCCCAGGCCTGGCCAGCATCCCCATCCTCGTCGTCTACTTTGTCGACTTTGACGTCACATCCATTGTCATTCCCGTCCAGCTGCAGCCCTATCTCGGGGAGTTATTCGACCTCGGGCCCCTCTACTACATCTACATGGCCTGCGTGGCCATGTTCTGCCCGCAGAGCATCAACATGCTCGCCGGTATCAACGGCATCGAAGTATCCCAGTGCGTCGTCGTGGCCCTCCTCATAGCCTTCAATGACTGTCTGTACCTCTTGACGCCGTATCCGCATCCGGCGACGGACTCGCATCTCTTCTCCCTGTATTTGCTTCTGCCCTGGATAGGCGTCTCCTGCGCACTCCTCTTGCATAATTGGTATCCCGCGCGGGTCTTTGTCGGAGATACATACTGCTATTTCTCCGGAATGGTCTTCGCGGTGGTGGGAATCCTGGGTCACTTTTCGAAAACGCTGGGTCTGTTGCTCGTGCCTCAGATTTTTAACTTTCTGTACTCGTGTCCTCAGATCTTTGGGCTTGTGCCGTGCCCGAGACACAGGCTGCCCAAGTTTAATGCCCGCACTGGTCTGCTGGAGCCGTCTGTGACGTCGTGGTCTCCGGAGTGTCAGCCCCATCCAATTGTCGCGGCGGCTCTGCACCTCTTGGCGAGAATGCATCTGTTGCGTGTGGCTACGGATGAAGAAGGCCGTCTTGTCAGCACGAGTAACTTTACCATCTTGAATTTGTGGCTCGTTTGGAGGGGACCGTTGCGGGAGGACCGTCTGGCGTGGGAGATTACTCTGCTTCAGCTGTTTGTGGGCCTGTTTGGCTTGTTCGTGAGACATAGGCTGGCTCTGTTGGTCTTTAAGGAGGACAATTGGGGGACTTTATCTCACCAGTAGATGGTGTCACGACATGGGAGGAAGGGGAGAGTTGCTTGTTCATATGTAGCTTTGAAACATTTACATGAGGACGCTGATGGATACCACTGTGTGCGTATGTGTGTGTGTGTGTGTGTGTATTGATTACGCACTTGATACACTTATTGGCGAACTGGTGGGTTGTTCGCAATGAAACCTGCCTACTTGAGTTAGGTATGTAGTTGAAATACAGTGTAATAACGAACCATAGTTAACATTTTCACTCTGTTTCAGATTGTGAACTCTCGTCCTTCCCATCATGATAATGATAGATGCATACTCATCACTATTACCGCAAGCACCAGGTACGTGGCGTTGGCCCAGGTCAACACCCCGCAAGATCGCATATGATGTGAAGAGGCTCACCGATTTCATTTCGGCGTGTGTGTAGGTACTTGCAGTGTTGCGCGTGATACATAACTACCTATGTACGGAGTATGTACATACACACCTACTCCGTATACCCCATGTAAAACAGGTGTTTCCCCCACAGCTAATGCCGTGAAACAACTCGCGAGTCGCCAGCGGCCACACACGTTATACATAGCCTGAATTCGCCCATTACATAAGTCCTGCACAAGTTTCTTCTTTTATACACAAAACACAGCGCGGAGACAGAGGTAAAATGCAGTGACGCGAAGCTGTGCCAGTGCGCGCCAAAAATAGGCAAAACTGAAGGGGGATCTGCGACGTCGGTCACGTGGTCTTATGTAGTGAGAGAGGACTACCTAGTACCTAAGGTACGTAACTGCCTACCTGAACATTGTACTGCATGTTAACCTGTCCAGTGTCAGTGGTCACCTTAGGGCCTGATTCAGGCGTGGTCACGGTCACGCAGAAATGTGCACGCTAACCGT
>QEQW01000575.1:0-17515 GCA_004016085.1 Claviceps quebecensis
GTTTGTACCGGTAGGTCGCTAAGTCCAAATCGGGTAAAGCGTTGAGGCAGTTGGCAAAATCGTTGAGGCGTATTTCCATACTCCAAAGGGACAACTCAGACGAGTCATGGTGATGGAAGAGCCGATGCGGGGTGAGATGCGGTCGGCCCATTGGTGGTTCGATATCTTTTGCCACTCCGTTCATTCACAAAGTGACTGCATGTTGTACCCTACATTAGAATTTATTAGTTGCAACTTGCGTCTGCGACCTGTATGAGGGCTTCATGAAGGCGCATTGTTTATCGGCCTCTTGTCTAACCTAAGCATTCCCGGCCACGAAGCCCGCCAATTACTTCGTATTGCGCTGCGACTAATTGCAGCAAATCATTCTCTTATCGCTGTTCCGCCCGGAATATTTTGAATCCTTGTTGACGACATCCGATCATGCCCTCCGCCGCCAAGCCACGTCGTTCTGTTTCCTCTCGAAAGTCAGCCTCCGCGAACACCCTTACCAAGAAACCTGCAAAACCGAACGCCAGCATTCTAAGCTTCTTTCAAAAAACACGGCGCCCTGAAGAATCTCTCTTTGTCGGAGCAGTAACCGACATCGCTTCCAGGGATGAGGATATTTACGACCGTGATAACAAGTGCCGCTTCAACGAATCGTCCTCTCCGAACAAAAAGAGGAGATTCAGCCACGAAATCTCGACGCTGCAAGAGACTAGCGATGCTTCAACTGGGGCAAACAGTCCTAACGTTGCCGTGGACAGTCTTATGGTCACAATGAAGCCAATCAAGCCGCGACTTAACGTGCCCTTCGTCATAGACTCAGAGAGTGAGGACGACAACGAGGACCGAGATCGAAGTGAAAGCCAGTACCAAAATTCCTCAACCGACAGCAGCAAAGAGGCCGAGCTTACAGCAACAAGGCCTTACGCCAATGCCGTTTCTGGCTCTGTCCAGCTCGAAAACGCAGACCCTGAGGACTCACGTTCGAGTCCTGAGAAAAAGATGGTGCCCGATCTTCGCAGAATGGACTCATCTTACGACCGGTTCTTGGAGATGGAGAACTTGGGTGAAATGGATAACATGGACCTGGGCGGGTTTGAAGGCGAGGAAATGCGAGAGAGGCGATTCATGCGCGAACAAGCACGACTCGAGGCCGAGGAAGCCGGTGCGGACATCATAGAGGACTTTGGCGGTGATGATTCATTTCAAGACGATTCTGCAGCTGCTGAAAGTTGTCCCATTTGTAATGGCAGCCTGAAGAATGTCTCCCTGGATCAAGCTACGCTGCACGTCAACGCATGTCTCGACGGGAACCCGATTCCCTTACAAACAGACACGGCTCATAAAACACCCACGCCGCCGCCACCTGTTGAAGAAGTAGAAGCTGTGGAGATGAGCAAGCGGTTCGCACGTGCTGCGGTTCCGAGACCGGGTCAAGCGAATCCTTTCGATCTAGACCAAGACGATGACGACGAAAGCAGCAAGAATTCCAGCAAATCAGCCTTTTCGAAACTCATGTCTAGCAAAGCAGAAGATTCTGCTTGGGCCATTGCAAGTGCGAGTGAGAATGCGTCCAGAGGACGTCCAGCATACGAAAGAACATGCCCCTTCTACAAAATCATCCCCGGATTTAACATCTGTGTCGACGCGTTCCGCTACGGTGCTGTGAAAGGATGCGAAGCATACTTTCTTAGCCATTTTCACAGCGATCATTACATTGGCCTTACAGCGAACTGGATGCATGGTCCCATTTACTGCAGTAAAGTCACTGGTAGTCTGGTGAAGAAGCAACTGAGAACGGCCGCCAAGTGGGTGGTGGAATTAGATTTTGAGAAGTCCTACGATATTCCAGGGACTGGAGGCGCCACCGTGACCATGATACCGGCAAATCACTGCCCCGGCAGCTCACTTTTTCTATTCCAGAAACCTGCAGAAAAGGGCTCGAGTCGACGGCACGGCAAGCGAATCCTTCACTGCGGTGATTTTCGGGCATGCCCGGCTCACATCAAGCACCCGCTCTTGCAGCCGGATATCAGAGATATGGCTACCGGGAAGTTGGGCCATCAAGTCATTGATATCTGCTATCTCGATACTACATATCTCAATCCAAAATATTCGTTCCCGCCCCAGAACGATGTCATCAAGGCATGTGCCGACTTGTGCGCCTCCCTATCACCAAACCCCCAAAGCGAGGACGGTCTCTGGGAGAAAAGTGCGAAAGAAGAAGGCACACAAGCTGTGAGAAAATTCTTCACAAGCGCGAGTACGACGCAGGTACATGGCGAATGCAAGGCGCAGGCAAAGCAGCAGCCTAAGCTTGGACAACGACTTCTTGTGATATGTGGAACATATTCTATTGGCAAAGAACGCATCTGCATTGCTATTGCGAAAGCGCTCAAGACCAAGATATTTGCCAATCCAGGTAAGATGAGGATCTGCAAGCAGCTTGATGATCCAGAGCTCGCTGCGTTGCTGACGACTAATGCTGTGGAGGCCCAAGTCCACATGCAGTCCCTCATGGAAATCCGTGCCGAGACGTTGCAGGAGTATCTGGATGGTTACAAGCCGCATTTCAGCCGCATCGTCGGATTTCGACCCACGGGATGGAGCTTTCGGCCCACAAACGGCAAGCAAATAACAGCAAATACACCGCCATCCAGTATATCCACCCAGCAGCTGCTGCATGGCAAGGGCTGGAGGACAAGATTTGCCTACAAAGACTTTGTCGCCCAGCGAGGCAGCACCAAAGAAGCCATGTGTTTCGGCGTCCCGTATTCAGAACACAGCAGCTTCCGCGAGCTGGCCATGTTCATCATGAGTTTAAGGATCGAAAAGGTCATCCCTACCGTCAACATCGGGAGTGAACAGTCGCGGAAAAGAATGAAGGCATGGCTGGACCGGTGGTCATCCGAGCGAAGGCGAGGGGGCCTTGCTCGGCCTCTGATAGATGGGGAGGATGACCCGGACGATGGGCAGATGTCGCTGTGGGAGGACAAGTCTGGGAAGGGAGGGGGTGTATGGTGGTAGCTACAGAACCCAATGGAACATCTCTGAGTACATATAGTTGCCCCCCCTTGCCTGGGTTCAAGGAGTTTGTCGCAAAGAGACTGCCTCGAGATGTTTTAGTCTGGTCGTTTCAGGACGCGAGCGGAAGCAAGTTAGATGAATACGTTTCGTATCCATCACATGAGTAGGTATCATGGGAGAAATCATCAGAAGAAATCATGAGCCTCCGTTCTCTGTTCAAAAGACTCAACGCCGCATAATGACCACTACATGTTGGCATGTACCGGCCCGCACTCGCGTTTCCGTCATCGGCCAGCACCGGACGAAAGACGACAAAATGATTCATGTTTGCCATGCTCCCACAAATACCAAAGAACCAGATACCAAAACACACTTACACCGACACTCCATACAGTATCTCTCACTACCTAGCCTTTGCTTGCTGAGCTGTCGCTTCTGTCGACCAAACAGTGGTCAGTTCATGTACTCCCCAGGCGGGAACGCCCTGGCCTCTTTCTGGCACAAGTCCAAATCCAGGTATAAACCCAAATTCGATGAAGAACAAAAGAAAAACAGGGAACAGATGAGGGCATAACTCGCTCAACATACCTCTCCTTGTCGCATCCTCGAGTAACTGTGTGTCCACACTCCCAGCAGGCAAATGCACGTAGCGCACCACCGAACCCCGTATAAAGACATTGTTGACCGAGCTCTATCGTTTTGTCCACCATGAAATTAGCGACTTGCTGCACGAGTGAATGCTACAATGTGTCCACATTTCTCATCCCTTTTCCATAAAGTGATCGAAAGTCATACAACCCCTATGATTTATCCATTCATCTCCTTGGACAGTATTGCATATGCCATCATCCGCGGAATGATTCCATGAACACGCTGAAAAGAAGAAGGAAGCGTGAGTCAGGCGAGATATACGCACCAAATGAGGATACAACAGCTCCTCCACCACACTTATACCATCCAGCTTAATGTTGAGGTACTGATCTACGCTCTTGAGCGTGCCGCGAAGCTGGATGTTGTTTTTGAGTTCGACCGTGACCTCATGGTCGATGAGGGTTTTGAAGAAGCTGGAAACCTGTATCAGAGCGTGATGCAGATCTTTCAAATTATAGAAGAGAATAATTTGGTACCTGAAGAAGAGCATAGCTGCTTGTGCTGGGCTCTAGGTTATCGCAGGACAGATTCGGAGATGGCGCTTGGGGCTAGCTATAGCAAGAGCTTCACGCTTAGCTACTAGGAGTTCTCAGTATAAACGTTTATTCTTTGGGAGCTGTGGTTGCTGGGCACTTTGCGAGTATTAAGAAGTTGCTGTTCGCTACGATTGCAGTTGAAGTCAGTCGCGAAGCAAATGCGTTATCTATCACGTGATCAAAACTCATTGCGGCTTCCAAGGGACCTAATAAAAAGGTGCCCCGCGATACCCCGCGTTTTGTACATATTCAAATCACTCAGTCAGTCAATTGTCGTCGTTGTACTCCGTATGACTTCGAAATGACACGCTGGTATTTGTACGCACTCTGCTAAATTGCGTTAACAGAAATCATGATGCTTCTATGCTACATGGACAAATCCTCTCTTCTTTGCATTTCTCTCCCTACTTTCGCCCTCCCACGTCTCGTCCACGTAGTCTTTGATGCTCTTGTCGCGCAACTGCATGCCCATCACCTTGAGCGCAGCCATGTTGACGCCCATTTCGTCTTTTTGTCTTCTGAGTGCACCGCGCAGATTGGTCCGTATACCATCCAACATGCCTTTCATGGTTCGGTTGGCTACAATTTGCTTGTGGTGAGTTTTGATCATGAAAAACAGAATGCGGCACGTAAGCGGCATATTCATCGACCGTAGGGCGAATATGTTGAGAAAAGTGAAAAGGATAGGCACGGTGGCGAAGGGTAGAACGAGCAGGGCATCATGGAGAGCCGCAGCCTTGATACGTTGAAGAACCGACATGACGTGTGCTTCGGCTGTGATGTTGCCCAACGCGAGGAAGACTGGATTGCGCTGGGGTAAAGGGGCGTTGGGATTGGAGAGCTTGGCCTCCTCGTATTCCTTCATCAGGTTCAGATCAGCCATGCCCATCTCCAGAGCCTCTTGTATTCTTTCTCCTGCCATGAGAGTCTCTGTTGTCTGTTTGGATGCTGCTGCAACTTCGCCCATCTCGTCCTCTGCATCCACGTCCTTCTCGAGCGATGTCGTAAGTGTACTCTCGTACAGTTCTTCGATTTCCTTTTCCCTCTCTTCTTCGAGGAAGATTTGCTCGTCAGTTTCCTCCCACACGCGGATGCTCTTGTCATGACCAGCACTGACAAGGAAGTTTCCCGTGTGGCTAACAGCTATTGTCCATATTTCTCCGTGATGGCCGTCTAATCTCTGGATCTGCTCGAATTTGTCTCCGTCCCAATAACGGATGGTTCTATCTTTGCTGCTGCTGAAGAAGTGATGTCCGTTACCATCCGAGTTGTGTGGTACAAATGCAACCTGCAGAATACTGTCTTGGTGACCAAATAATGCCTTATGGCAGTCTCCAAAGTCCAAGCCCCATACTCGAATGTTTTTATCCGCTGAGCTTGTCACAATGAGTTTGCTGTCATAAGATATATCCATACTCAGAACGGGAAGCTTGTGTCCATAAAGATTGAGATATAGCTTCAGTGAGTCAACGAAGAAGACTTTGACGGTATTATCTAGCAGCGCAACGGCAAGCAACTTCGCGTCTGGTGAGAATTTCAGACTCAAAATATCGTCAGACACTTTGAGTGTCCTCGATTGCACAAGTTTCAGCTTGGGAGTCGTCCGCTTAGTACCCAGAACTTCCTCCTGAACGATCTTGAAATCCCAGAATTTGGCAGTCTTGTCTGCGCTACCAGAGACAACCGATCGTCCATCAGGGTGGACACTGAGACTCCATATGGCGCCTTCGTGTGCTTGGACATTATTCAGGAGTGATGCTGAGGCAATATCGAAGAGTTGAAGCTCGCCGGACTTGGTGCCAACAATAGCCACCTTGTCGCCGGGCAAGAAAGCACAACAAAGCGCGTACCCGCATTCAAATGTTCGTATGCAAGTCTGTGTCCTGATATTCCACACTTTCATAGAGCCATTTGCTGCTGATGCAAGCATTTTGTCATCTGAACTGAGGGCCAGAGCTCTGATGTCGGCACGATGGCCAGGCAGCTCGACCGACAGAGCTCGAACATAGTCTGGAATATCGGTTTTCTTCTTCTTCCGCTCGAGCTTGTCCTTGGTTGGGATACTGTAATACTCGATCTGGTTGTTAGTCGTGGCCACAAGAAGTTGAAGGTCTTTCTGACTACCGGACGCCGCCCAATCAACAGACCGAACTTTGCCACCGGTTCGAACGATGACGTATTGAACAAAGACGTCGCCAATTTCGGCTTTTGAAACATCTTCATCAGCATCTTCGGCGACTTCCGTTCCATCGATCTGAGCTTTGTCGTCCTTTTGTTTCTCTTTTTGCCTCCGTCTCTGCCTTTTCCTGGCCAGGCTTTTGCGCACTTCAGTCTCAGACTTGATTCTCCAAATATCAACACTCTTTTCCAAACCATGGACGGCAAAATAGTCTCTTTGTGGATGGAACAGTATTTCAGTTGTGCGATCTTTGCTCTGTCTGTGCAAAGTCCCACGATCGTGCAAGAAATGAACAGTCGCAGACACCTCTACACGCCGAGAACTTGCAGCCAAGGCATCAGCGTCTAATGCCCAGATCTTTATTTCTCCGTCGTTGCCTGCAGTGACACATCCACTCAAGTCCGGAGACACGCCCAAGGCCCAACATTCTCCATTTGTCTGAGATATATGGGTTTCAATGCAGTGTCTTGACGAAAGTTCCCAAAGCTTGAGCAGTGAATCTTTGCCTGTCGATAATAGGAACCCATCTGATGGAGTCTCGTTGTCCAAGACCATGGCTTGAGGGCCGTCTTCGCCTTGCACTCGCGGTTCCGGTTCGATGAAGCGAAGTCCAGTCACTTGATCTTTGTGACCACGGAGCTTGAATTGGCCTACTTCAGCCACGAGATCCCATATGATGATGTTAGTGTCCTTTGAGCCACTAGCAAGCCGAACCCCGGATTTGTCAAATGTAAGATGTGTAACAGCAGATTTGTGTCCATTGAAATTGACAAGCACGGTCGATATTTTGCTGTCCCAGAGCCTTATACTGCCATCCTCATATCCGACGGCGAAGACGTCTTTATCCGTTTGGCTTTGGGCAATTGACGTGACAGGTACTGTGCATCGTTCGTCCCTCCACCGACTTAGCAACTCTCCCTTCTTGATATCCCAACACAAGACTTCTTCATTTGCTGCCACAACTGCCTGTCCAGCACCCGTTCCAGCTCGATCTTTAGAAGCCCAGACGGCGTTCGAAGTATTGGTTGTAACAACACCAAACGACTTGGCGTGTTCGTACTTTCTGGCGTGTTTTCGTGAGACATGTCTTCTAATAAGTCATCGGGACCTCTCAAACTTACAGGTATGATTTCACCATTTTTTCGCAAAGTTGCAGGGGCGAAAGGTATTTTATAAATTTCCAACGGAACCAGGCAATTCGTAGTACCGCAGATGGACATGTCGCGGATAACTTTTCTCTTATCGATAGGCTCTGGTGGGACCAGGTTGCCAAAGCCAACCTTTGTCACGTGCCTCGACTTTCTATGTACATATTACATAATGTATCGTACGAGAAGCTTGACATCCTGCATGATATCTACTTAGCCCCACCTTTGTGTCGTCAACAGCTCTGGGACGAGCGGCTGGGAGAATAAGAAGACACCCGGCAACGCAATTCGCGAACATGCTCCTCCTCGACTATCAGAATGTTCTGATTCAATCAGTCCTCACCGAGAGGTTCTCAGGGTATATAACACATATCTTCACTTCCTCTTTCCTGCGCAGGTTCCTAACATTACGCCAGAGCGCCCCCAACCTCCATTGACCAGACTATCTCGGATTTCGACGGCGTGACCTTCCATATTTCGACTCCAGAAACTAAGACGAGGATTCTTCTATCTATTCAAATAAGATGCTTTCCGGACCTGGTTCAGCACGGCGCTCAAGAGGTTCTAGAGCGTGAATATGGCCAATTTGTCTCATCGGTGGAGCCTGGATACGATTTCTCAGTCTTGATTGATCTTGAGAGTCTGCCAGCTGAGAAAGGTGAGATTTCAAGCAGGAAACGTTTGATTGGGAGTTGGAACTAAAGTAAACTCCAACGATTATAGAGGAACGCGATGCACTTGCTATGAAGTTCGCGCTGTTGAAGCGCAATGCCATGGCAGCTCCATTTGAACAAGCTTACCAAGAGCACTACGAGCTGAAAGAGCAAGCTTCGAAATTCACATCCGAAGAAGCTCCTCAAGGAGTACGAGAAGGCGGCAAAGTAAAGGCAATTCGCTACCGAGAAGAAGAAGCGATCTACATCAAGGCTAGTCATGATCGAGTGACGGTAATTTTTAGCACAGTCTTTCGCGAGGAAACGGACAGGGTGTTTGGCAAAGTCTTTATTCAGGAGTTTGTGGACGCTCGACGGAGGGCTATCCAGAATGCCCCTCAAGTCCTCTTTCGAAATGATCCGCCACTGGAGCTACATGGAGTTCCTGGCGTACAAGGCACAGGGACAGGTGACATTGGCTATGTGACATTCGGTAAGTCAAAAATTGACTGCGCGGGTAATTACATCCTGCTGAAACAACTAAAGTCCTATTTCCAAGGCACTTGACACCTCAGAGAATGCCCATCGTGATCTCTCATATTCAGACATTCAGAGACTATTTTCACTATCACATCAAGGCCTCCAAAGCATATATCCATTCACGAATGCGCAAGCGCACGGCAGATTTCTTACAAGGTTGGTCCTAGTTCAGTACCATGAGAATAGCTTTTATACTAACAGGATACAAAGTCTTGCGACGTGCCCGGCCCGACAACGAGGAGAAGGAGAGGAAGACAGCCAGCGGCAGATCGTTCAAGGTTCAAGGCAGCTAGACCGTGATATGTACCTGAAAGGTAATCTATGACCTTTGCTACTTGATACATTTTTAGCACAGATGCCAGTATGTGTCACCTCTAAAGCTGGGTGGTTCAGGCAGACAATTAGAATAATATGGGAGAAAGGATGAGCAAGAGATAGAGACACGAACATTTATGAGTGTTCACTCGAGACACGTGCCATGCACGAACTGCCGGATCCAGTCGTGATTGCAAAAACAGAAGTTCATTATCAGTCCTAACCGCCTCAACAGCCAGTTGCATGTAAATAGGTACATATGTATGTACATAGGTAGGTATGTACTCTGTACATACATACTTCCTTTGGGTCAGGGGCGGTCATTGGCAGCTTTTCAGGGACAATTTGGTATGCAGGGATGTCACTGCGGGGTGCTGAATAATGAATCGATTGATTTTAGGTACGTACCTAGGTAGCATTTTTCAGCCTCCAGCTGACAGCCTGAGGCAACAGCTAGGAGCGTCATTCTCCGTGTGTTTTTGTCGATTTTGCCGAAAGATTGGGCCTTTACAGCATATTGGCCGAGTCGGCCTCTGGGTCGCGAACAAAATGGTCTGGCCATTTGGCTCGCGCGCTTCAACAAAAGAACCCCATGATGAGCCAGTTCCAAGGCATGCCGTGTCGTGGTCGGAACTACTGAGCCGAGCCGGACATGATCCCTCAGGAGCTGCCAAAGAATGGGCTCCCATGATCTTCTGTTCACTCGCGGGCCTCGGTGCCTTGCAGCTCTATGCCAACTACCTTCGCCGAATCCCAGGCGCTGCCTTCATTCGCCCTTCTTCGTTCAGGAGCCGCAGTCTCTTCGGCAGGGTTACGAGCGTTGGTGATGGCGATGGTTTTCACCTTTTCCATACACCTGGTGGCAAGGCCGTAGGATGGGGCTGGTTGAGAAAGATACCGGAGACAAGGAAAGATCTCAAGGATCGCACGGTAAACCTTCTTCGGCTACGTTATAAGTCACTTGACAAACGTCAAACTGACCTTTTCTTTCTCGAACAAAACGCAGATTTCGATCCGTCTTGCTGGTGTAGATGCCCCCGAAGGAGCACATTTCGGCCGTCCCGCGCAACCATATGCAGCAGAAGCTCAGGCATGGCTGACCCAATATATTCTGCACCGAAATGTGCGGGCTTACATTTACAAACGAGACCAATACAATCGCGTTGTCGCCACGGCCTACGTTCGCCGATTTTTTATCCGCCGTAACGTTGGCTTAGAGATGATCAAGCAGGGGTTGGCCACGACGTACGAAGCCAAATCGGGTGGAGAATATGGAGGGTTGAAGGAAGCATACGAAGCGGCCGAAGCGAGCGCGAAGAGGCAGCGCAAGGGCATGTGGTCCCAGCGCGACCTTGAAAGCCCCCGGAAATACAAAGCAAGATACCAAGGTTCAATCAAAGACCAATAGCTTGAAGGCAGACGAAAAAAGGCAGAAACAGGGACAGGTGCCCTCTCGTATCTTGATAAGTATAGTGTTTCACGCGGGATTGGAAGAGGGCTTGTCATACATACGAGGAAACATGTGCGACCAAATCGTGTCGAGTCGACATGATTAATTCTAGGACGAGAAATAGAAGACAGAGGAACTTGATGTGATTCTAGTCCATTGACTCTCGGCACGTAGTCTTTTCGAGAGCCCATGTTGCAGATGTCGCAAATATCGCAAATATGGCCACGAAGGTAAAATGAAGATCATGCATTTGACGATTTTGCGATGGCTCGTCATGTGTAACTCTAACCAGAACGGTAGCCACCAACACGACAACGGCATGCACGGTGTGGGACGTTGTAACTTGTGCCCAATATGTATGTATCTCTTTCGAAATTTGATTGCGGTGCGTATGCACGTATGTGGTATTACAGCTGCACATTGTAGCGGCACGTGGTACCTGCATATGACAAGCTTGATTTCCAGACAACTTTGGTCATGATCGGCATGGATGGCATAGGTATTCGTAGCAGAATGGAAGCATAGGAACATTGCGTGTGGTGTCTGGGATCTCATGGTTCAATCCTCAAAAATCTTCCTGCCAGGCAGAATTCGCTCCAATCTCTGAAAGGTTTATTACTCGCGCCGACCTTGATTGTGTCGTCTTGTAGCCCCTCTTGCTGCAAGGCTGCACAACGCAATGCAGGCAACCATTGCCCCGCGATGATCGGCCGCCTGAGTGTTCCCTGACTTAGATTGATCAGATGGATGTTTGCTTCCGCCTTCGGCGCACATAGGGCGACAACACGGCACATTGCGTCCCCTGTTTGCATTTCGATTGTGTATTAGATGGTTCTAGTCTGTCAATTGAGAACAGAGTAAACAACATATCAGATTGAGTACATACCATATTATGAAGAAGGAGACGATATCTTCTGTCGCCACACGCCAGACAATCGTAGGTAGGTACCTATCCTCCTCAAACTCAAGTCGATGGGTCGAGCTCCAGGTGGCAGGTACTCCGTTCGGTACCTCGGTCGCAGCTCCGCTTTACATGAGTTTGTAGTCATGTCATTGGCCATCTCCACCTAAAACATCTGGCTCGGCCCCTTCTCTCCAGCCGCCTCTGAGTTCGTGCTAATTACAAGGTGCCTAGCGCCAGGGCACGCGCGTGGAATGTCCATGCGTGACTACCTAGCGCAGAACTCGCGGCTCCATCGTGTACAAACGACAAAGGACGGCTTCAGCACATGGTATGTATTCGTTTGTGCGCAGTACCTATGTGGTGTGCTTGCTCCAGTCGCCTCAAGAAGTTTTGCGTAACGTGTTTCGCGCGTGTTAAAGCCGTCGCTCGCGCAGTCCGGCAGGACGGACCTCAACAGCTTGTTACAACTCATCGTGGCACAGCGGCCCATTTGGGTCTAGTGCCTCGGACCTCGTGAGTCGTTCCAGGGGCCAGCCAGCTGCCACTTATTAACCACTTGACCACTTATGCTATCAACAAACCTCGAGCAATTTCCCGCATTCCTGGTGCCCGTGCCCAGCCATCCTCTGTGCAAACACTACGCAAAAATCCATCTCTCCGCAGTTCAATCTGCCGCCTTCTCCAGCGCATGCCATCTTCAGTGCCTGCCATCTGCCGGCCCGTCGCCATTACTACGCTCATTATTTTTCCCGCTTTCAAATTACAGTATCACCACAGTCGTTACTCATTCCGTTTTGTAGCGTGGGGTTTTTCTAGATCAGAATCCTGGGACGACTCACGTCGCATTCCGACTCCTTCCGCCGCCGCACTTTAGTCTCGTTGAGGAGATCTGCTATGCCCGGTTCAACGTCAACACAATCATCGACGAATCGACCCGTCCTTGCCTCTTTTGAATTCGCCTGATTCCACCTCAAGTATACCTCGAATCGGCCGTCTTCCTCTCGATTCCTACGGTTGCGACTTGTAGTCCGGGCGATACATCATCGCCATGCGACTGCCTTTCCGCCAGCGCCGGTCGAGGCGTCCGCCTGTTTCCCTGCCCACTTCTTCTTGCTTGATACTGGCGGCATTTGCCCCTACCGTCTGTCGAGCCTTTCACTTCAATCGGGCTCCGTCTGCCGACCTTGACTTCTCCAACTTGGGAAGAATAGCGATCGCTGGCGACTTCAACGGCATCTCCCTGTACGAATACGAAGGTCAAATAGCAAAACCTCTCCCCACAAATGGAAGCGAATTTCTTCTTGCACGCCTACCCAATGGTGCTCTGGCTCCGATAGTCTCGACAGATGCCTCAATTCGGGCAATGTGTGTGCTCAAAAACCATGACGGCAGTACGAAACAGGTAATACTTGGGGGCAATTTCACCAGTCTGGATGGCACCCAATCCACAGCAGTCGCCCTATTCAACCCATACACGACCGAAATTACGCCTCTGAAAGGCCTCATGGGCGAGGTCAACGCCTTGTACTGTGACAATGACAGCCAGGGAACTGTCTATGTCGGTGGTAAATTCGAGGGGTCAAACTCTACGAATGCCATCGCGTGGACCGATGCATCTGGTTGGTCCAACTTGCCATTCGCTGGCTTCAATGGTCCTGTCAATGCCATCTCAAAGACATCCAACGGCCACGTCATATTTGGCGGCAGCTTTACTGGACTCGGAAATGCCACCACTCCACGCCAACGCGATAGCCAAATAGTCAATTTGTCCAAGGCCAACATTACCGCCACCAACGGTGCGTCGACGAATGGCTACAATGATGCCAAGAATATTATTTGTTCGGCAGGAAACGATGGAGCTGGAACCACGTGGTTGGCAGCTGATAGTGTGCCTGCAACCTGGGAGGCGAACTTCGGGTTCGGCTTTCAGCCTACAAAGCTGAGACTGTATAACACCCACCAGGATGGCCGCGGTACCAAGACGTTTCGTTTCCTGGCCTTTCCTTTGAACGGCATCATGAATTTGACTTATATCGACCCTTCCACCGGCAAGAATGCCACTTGCACAAGCGAGTGCCCTCTCAGCAATGACCATAATCTCAAGTTTCAGGATTTCCATTTCGTCAACCGTGTCGGTATGAACAGTTTCCAAATTGCCATATCTGACTGGTATGGCGCTGGGGCTGGTCTTTCTGGCATCGAGCTCTTCCAGGATGACATCTTTGCTCACGCAATCAACAATTTTAATGAGCCCACGTGCAAGGGCATTCAGTTTCCATCCAATGCTACAATTACTGGGCCTTGGAAACAATTGCCATCTCTTCAAAGCAACTCGGATTATCTTGCAGCGACTTTTGGTGGCGATGTCACGGGGAATTCTGCCTCGGTCATGTTCACTCCTAACATTGTGGAATCTGGAAACTACACAGTCAACATGTACACCCCAGGCTGCATGCCGGACAAAAGCTGTGCCATGCGAGGCAAAGTCAATATAACCGGCACAATGTCTAGTGGAACAGTCAATGCCGATTTCAGCACGACACTTTCTCAGACGAACTACTACGACAAGTACGATCAGATCTACTTTGGCTATGTTGAGAAGAGTTCCGACAGCTTCAAGCCTTCTGTTACACTCACGCCCATGGCCGGCCAAGATGTTCAGACTGTCATGGTCGTCGCGCAGAGGGTGGGATTTACTCTCACCAAGTCCACCGGAGGGCTCAATGGACTCTTCGACTTTGACACAACTAAGACAACGTTTGATGCTTCGGCTCTTCAAGACTCCGCAATCAACAAGTTGGGCTCTGAGTTCAGTCGAGATTCAGCTGTCAAGTCTCTGGTCGTGTCAGGGGACACTTTGTTTGTAGGCGGAAATTTTACCTCTGACAAATTCAAAAATGCTCTGGCTATCGTTGGTGATCAACATGTCGCAAATCCTCTCGATGGGAGCTTGAACGGCCATGTTCTGGACATGCATCTGGAAGACACTAGACTCTATGTCGGTGGCAACTTCAACAGTACTGTTGACAACAAGCACGAATTGCAACATGTTGCCATATACGATGTGAAGTCTAAATCATGGAGCCCGTTGGGTGGCGGAGTTGACGGGATCGTGAGAAACGTGGTTCCCATGTCGATCAATCTTACATCAGAAACTGTTGAAACAGCCATCACTGTGAGCGGGTCATTCTCAGAATGCAAAGCCTTCAACGGCAAGAGTGCCGTGCAGGCTAATGGGTTTGCCATCTGGGTTCCTTCACAGGAAGATTGGTTGCAGAATCTTGACCAGCCGTTGCCGGCTTACAATGGGATACTCACAGCTAGCCTTCAGAATGTGACGGAAGTGGGCGACCTCATTGCAGGCGCCTTGACGTCTGCTCAGCTTCGCGCGGTGGACGCAGCAACTCTGAACCCGAGTGGCTTGGGCACGTTCCCCTCTCTCAAGATCGATATGCAGGGCAAATACTCCTCCTCCTCAACCACGCTCAAAACACGAGAAAGCTTTTCCAATAGGGCCCTCGAAGGCGTGCTTACAGGATCATTCTATAGCAATGAAAAAGCCAACATGACAATACTTGCCGGTCACTTTTCGGCCCAGTCGGCCAATGGTTCCACAGTCAACAACCTGATCTTGATTGATGGCAATAACAATGGTTCAGTCAGCGGCCTTGGCTCTGAAATATCAGCCGATTCCACCTTTATGGCGGTAGCTCTACGCGACAGCGTTCTCTACGCAGGAGGAATGGTAACAGGTACTATCAATGGCGCCCAAGTTCAAGGTCTCGTGTCCTATGACTTGGCAACAGGATCGTTCGGCAGTCAGCCCGCTCCGATATCTGGCAAAGATGGCACAGTCGCAGCCATCACGGTGCGACCTGATAGTAACGACATCTACGTGGGTGGATCCTTCGATAAGGCTGGTGCGTTAGGCTGCCAAGGTCTCTGTATCTACAACGCCAATTCACGCCAGTGGACTCAGCCTGGCAACGGCGTGTCGGGCGAGGCCCTCGGCCTCCTATGGTCCAGTAAGACGACGCTCATTGTGGGCGGTGACATGGTCGCCAATAATACGGAAAAGCGATATCTGGCCACGTACGATGCCAGTAAACAGGCTTGGTCGGCTTATCCCGGCGCTGACAGTATTCCTGGACCAGTGCAGGTCATGACCCCGGCGTCAAGCGACGGAAGTCAAGTTTGGATTGCAGGCAAATCCGCTCAAGACGGCTCCGTCTATTTGATGAAGCATGACGGCAACAAGTGGATGACGGCGAAGGAGACGCTTCCTGCCAAGACGATTCTGCGAAGTCTTCAGGTATTCTCGCTCACCAAGAAGCATGAGAAGACGGACTTGGTAGAAGAGGACCAGGTACTCATGATGACTGGCTCTATCATCATTCCAGATGTTGGGGTCGCTTCCGCCGCCATCTTCAATGGAACGCACTACCGGCCATATGCCCTGACGACCAACTCAGGCAATGCGCCAGGAACGATTGCTCGAATCTTCACACAAAAGGATGATTTCTTCTCATCTGGAAAGAGCCATATGCCGCTCGTCTTTATCGTGCTGATAGGCCTCGCCATCTCATTGGGTTTGATCCTCCTCATGGTCTTGGCCGGAATCGCGCTTGATCGACTGAGAAAGAAGCGAGACGGATACAAGCCAGCGCCCACTTCCATGTCCGACAGAGGTACTGGCGTTCAACGCATACCGCCACAAGAGCTCCTAGAATCATTGGGCAGAAATCAGGCGGGTGCCGCACCCCACGTTTGAGCGCGCAAAACCGATATCCCACCCTTTTCTTTATCTAAACCCTCGTCTTCTCCTATCTGTCTTGTTTCATTGATTTCGGCGTTTATTGGCGTATTGAGAGATCCTATCTCCGGCTTATCGATATGTTTCTTTTTGATCTCCAAAGAAAGAAAAAAAAGAATCGAGGAGGAAAAAAATTAAGAAACAGGAAACTCTTCTTGATCACGATCGTAGACATTTTACTGGAATACCCACTCACAGATGAAGGAGACACAAATTAATTGGTTTTCTCACGGCGCATGACAAGAGACAACGCGAGGGGAGCGAGCATGATTTGTCTCTTTTATTCTGGACTTGTTATTCGGCTTTGTCTTTTTGTTGCCGTCATTTCACGAGGTTACGGCTACTGGCTAATGTTGTCGCCATTTTTGAGGCCCAGTTACGGGCTCAAAACCTGCGTGACAGGAGAATTATCTCGTCTGACATTTTTGTTTTCTGACTTTTTCTCGAAGCTCTTTATTTGTCTACTACTGTCGCCTTTAGCGCCCCCTCTATTTAACCCCTTTTCTTTCCTCATCTATACACCTTCTCTTCATTCCTGTTCCTTTTTTTTTTAGCCCGATTTATTTTCCTATATACCGGTGATCAATGTACATTATTCCGAATGTCGTCTCTGTGACAAAAAACAGACGGATAGCTTTTTCCCCCTTGTTTTACTTAGAAGTTCAAGTCATGGATGGATTGTTAGTTGTGGCGCTTGAGGAGGTTGCCATAATACGATTTGCTTATAGGAACTGTTGTTGACAGTCGGCAATATAATGATGTGTTGGCTGATTGCCGAAATATTAAACTATGGGGTTCATCTGGACGCAAACTACGGGGTATGTCTGTCAGTCACCAAGCCATGCAAGTCATGCCGAAGGACTCCTGGGTCAATGAGGGCTGTGATGTGTGATTATGTGATATAACGGGAGATATTGCTGCGGCGCCGTCCGTTTCTTATTTTTCTTTTTTCTTTTCACTAGTTTTAACGGACCCCAGTCGGTGACCCGGTGGTGATTGTCTTGCTATTGCCGCTGCTGCTGCTGCCGCTGCCGTGCCTTCATGCACAGCCTCATCTGTTTGGCACATGTGCCATGTCTGCCTGCCCTGAGTCCTTGGCTCAACTGCCGCGGCTGGCCTGCCGCGAGGCCTCAACGTACGGAGTAGGTATATGTACACTGTACTCCATAGTTGGCCGACAAAGTTGGCCGCATCGAGAGCTGTTACAGCCGGACCGCTCGGCCATACAGTCTTCCGGTCTTCCGGTCTCTACGGAGTACCGTATCTACTGAGTAAATGAAGTATGTCCTGTGGAGCTACCCACCCCTGCAT